>JAQLOM010000005.1:7532481-7542690 GCA_030068315.1 Chrysichthys thysi
GGGCGTATCCCGCCTTTCACCCGATGTCAGCTGGGATTGGCGCCAGCTTCCCCCTGCGACCCTGAACAGGATTAAGCGGCAGAAGACGAAGACTATTTACTGTTTGATGACTCAAACTCCTAAAGAAGGCAAGAAATGGAGATGCGTTCCGCTATACCCATCGTAAGTGGAACCACTGCTTAGCCTAGCATGGGTAGTTTAGCCTAGCATAGCCTAGCCTACCAAGGACTCTTTTCCTGTAGGAGACATGCTGGGGTGTTTACAAGACATGCTTTTTAATTAAAATTAGCTCTTGAAGCACACAAGAAAACATCCAGTAATGCACTGTACAGTACACCGATACACAGGTTAACTCTGAGTTGTGGGAGAGAGTAAGGCATCATGCAAGGTGAGTGACACGTAATTCCGAGTGTTGTCCGCGTACTTCCGGGCATTGTCCGAATGTATCGTACGTCATACACTGTTACGCTGGCCTGCCAGCGATGCCTGCCCACGAACCTTAAATATTTTCTAAATATTTTACAACTTTTAGAGTATTGCAATCGTCATCTTAACTTTGAAAACTCGTAAGTCGGGCCATCGTAACTAGAGGAGCACCTGTAATGCCAGTAATGCACAAATCTGTCTTCATGGTAAATGCTGATTACACTTTCATGTTTTAGATTCTTCAAAGTAGCCAGTGTTTACCTTGATGACAGGGTAGATGGGTACCTTGGGGCAGGGGGTGGGCTACTGATCGGAAGATCGAGAGTTCAAATCCAAGCACTGCGAGGCAAGGACTGTTGGGCCCTTGAGCAAGGCCCTTAACCTAAAAAATGCTCAGTTGTATAAATGAGATAAAAATGTAAGTCGCTCTGGATAAGGGCGTCTGCCAAATGACTGTACTGTACTCTACTGTAATGTAATGACAGATTTACACACTATTGGCATTATCTTCACCAGTTTATGTGGTAGTCACCTGGAGTGCTTTTCAATTAACAGGTGAGCCTTGTCAAAAGTTCATGAGCGGAAATTCTTGCCTTCTTTAGGAGTTTGAGGTCATTGAAATCATCAAACAGTGTGAAATAATAATAAATAATAGTAAATAATAAAACTGTAGTAAATAGCCCTATTCAACAACTGAAGTAATTCATATTATATCAAGAACAGCTCGACTCGGTAAAGAGAAACGAGTACATTATTAACTTACGAAATTAAGTTTCTTTTAAGTAATAAAACTAAAGAAAATAAACATGTAATTAGTAGTTAGGTATGTCGAAACTTACCTTACCAGATTGGTACTATATATAAAAGGTTAAACTAATTTCCTAGGTGTACTTGCATGTTTCCTCAATTAAGATTTGCATTTTAAGAAACGCCTTTCAGAATTGTTTAACATTTTTTAAATATTTCATTCTACCCTACAAATTTGCTCTGTTTAGAACACACCATTGATGCCTACGTCAGGAATAAAGCACATCAGAACAGAATGTTATAGAAAAACTGATTCAGAACAGAATGATCTGCTAGGCCCAGTATGAACAGAGGACCATTACAACCCCAAAGTTGATTTGCCAGCGAATTCATTTGTTAAATCTGAATAAAGCACACATCATATTTTTAACCATTTACACAAGACAAGCTAGTTCCGGTGCCACAAAGCCAGGAAACTGGTCAGAAAACACTGAAAGCACTGACACAGGAGACTCATTTCAGAAATCTTAAATAAACATCTTTTTAAAAATACAACTTTTACCCTATCAATGATTATACATTTTCTTTGTGAAGTAACGTTTGTTAAATACTCACTTTATTATTCGGCTTATTATTAGACTGTGTGAAGCGTCTGACATACAGTTCTCTGGGAATAAAATGTTATTATAGAAACAATATGGCATTAGAATACATGCATTAAAATAAACAGATCTTTTACTGTATGTTACAGTTGCTGTTATAGAAAATGAATCCTCACCTTCTAATTCCAGATCCTAACAGCGCTGACATAACAGAAAAGCTGGGTTTTATCCTGAGCTCTGCTTTTGACAGCAATGCAAAAAAAAAAAAAAAATGTTTAGAGGGGATGTTGCAGGCATGTAAATGCATAGCCAGCTAATTGAGAGTGGGAGAATGAGACACAGTTGGAGTTCAGCCGCTGACTTCTGACTCCCCTCCTCTGCCCAAATCTCATTAACACCAACAGGTGTTATGAGTGAGCAAGCACAGAACGAAAAGGATAATGTAAACATACAGCCCCCCCAATGCGCCACAGTATGGAATACAGTGTAAACACATCACACACACATGCACACGCACCGTCCTTCTAATGAGACGTAATTTGGATTTGCTGTCAAAAAACAGTATTAAAAACATTCCTGATCAACGTTGAGCAAGTGTTGAAAAGCACAAGAGGCACAACAATGCGTAGCCTACTGCACGGCCTATAGGAGAAGAAGTGCTATTTATTATTCTGGGATAAACCGTGCACTCGAAGAAAAAAAGGATACTAAAACTTTTCATAGCTTGTCGCTGGGGTGGTACCTATATCTTTCTTACTTTGCATATTTATCTCTCACCTGGAAATGTGGATATAGTGCATCTTTTGTAAAGATTAAAAGTACATAATCAGACCATAATTGGTCTAAAGAGTAAAGCTTGTGCTGCTTTCTTGGTAAACAATACCCACTAAAGCTACACTTGCTGGTACTACCTCCATGACAAGGAATGGTACATTTTAGGATCCCTTTCTCCTGGGACAGTGTGTATGTGCTGATTTTTCTGAGAGTTTGATAGTCTATATAGTACCAAGCTGGTCAGCCTAACCCTAACCCCATTAACTGTGGCCCCTGTGGCCCTCCAGGACCCTACATTCTCTCCACCCCAGAAAGCAGTTTCGGTCGTTCTCTCCACCACGGCTGACAGGCAATATTTTTCTGCTGAATCCGTGTCTATATTCTTGCACTTCCATGTAGAGATCCCATTACGGCTTGACTTGAGTGGCCCAGCTGTTCAAACAGAGTGATTAATTAAAGGAATTCTGTTTGTAAAACAATCCTCCCCCCTTTCTTGCTCCTCTCCTCACAGAAATAGAACTCTGTGCTGGCCAGCTTACAACATTATTAAGGTCCTGGATGGGTCTATTGGGCTGTTCTCCTCGCATTAAAGCCTGATTCTCCCAGAGGTATCCCACATTAGCAAGACAAACACTTGAGTGGGCCATAGAAGGGCTGAAGGGAGGGGGTACCGCAGAACTGTTTTACTGCTCTGTGCCGAAGCAGGTGAGCTCTCATGTTGCAAACTGTGAGCAAGGGTCATTCTCTCACTCTCTCTCTCCCTTTCTCCCTGCCTGTCGTGAGCAGTGCAGGTGCTCGCTATTCATCACGTGAAGACGCATGCTTAAAATCCCATTAGGCCCGAGTGCGCGGTGACCTAGCTCCCTCATACCAGTGTTCAGTGCAGAGGCCAGGGGTCGTCTGCACTCCAAGCACTACACCGCACCCCTCCACCAGTCTAATCCAGCTGTTAGCAAAGGAGAGAACAGACGGACGCAGTAAAGAGACTAAAGCAGCAATAGAGCTGGTCCAGCCAATGTGTCCGATTTGGCTTGCAGCGAGCCTCCCTAAGCAGGCGCTCATGTATCAAATGAGAAGTTGATTTGTATAAGAAAACATCTGCGATCCCAGATATTAGCAGTGTTAAGATGGCTACACTATTAAGCCCTGAGCGGTAACCTGAAAAGGCTGAAAAACATGCAGTTCCATACTACTCATGTGAGAGTTAGGCTTTTTTGACCAGGGACAATCCCATCACCTGGTCAACCTGGTTCGTACTTCAAACAGCCTCCGCTGCTTTTTAATCTCTCGGGCCACCTGCTTGAACAGGACAGCAGTAAGGAAAGTGCCACATCCCCCTTGCTAGTCTGGTTCTTCGCACCACCCAGCGGATTAAGGGCCAATACAGTAATGTCTTATGTTACAATATAATAGAGGCAAAAAACTACAAAGAGATTCAGATGAATGTTATGCCTATTCATGCAGCCATTATGGTTAGCCAATCAGGCAAGAGCTTTAATTAGTACAGATAAATTGATTTGCCTTAACCAAAACTCAATAAGTATAGTAAAAAGGAGAACCGACAGTAGGCTAAGCCTGGGCCATGCTGTGGTCATAAAATATGCAATTGGACCAAAAGCCCAGGGTCCCCAGTTTATTATCTGTGTTGAGTTCTTCATGTTCTCTCCTTTTACTTTCCTCCTAACTCCCAAAAACATGTCAGAAGGTCGACTGGCTCACATAGCTCCTCACATAGTTAAAGAGTGTGCGTGCATGCATGGTGTCCCCCGTTACCCTGACCGGGATAAAGCAGAAAGGAGAAGAAGAATCACCCAAGGTGGTTAGTGCTAAGCCACTAAAGTTCATGAATGAAATGGAAATGCAGTGGAATTATGCCACTTCAGAGCAGCTTACAACAGCCCTGCTTTGCTCCCCTGCTTTGGCTTCAAGGATTGCAGGGTGGTATCATATGATTCCGACCGGATATCCCTTTCTCTCTGGCAAATGGCATTTGTTTTCCTTTCCCTAGGCTCCAGGATGGGTGGCATTCCAGCAGACTTTCTAGATAAAGACCTGGGAGAATGTTGGCTTGGGAATCAGTGTATCCAGTGCGGAAGGATGGCATATTTAAAACAGCTTCCAGCAATCTTCCTATGTACTTATGTGCACTTATGAACTCCTGTGTACTTATGAACTCATACTGAGACAACGCTCCTAGATTATGGTAAAACGTGTTCCAATTCTCCAACAACCGAGCCTCACGTCTCAGCTGTGCTCATTAAAAGTGCAAAATAAGAAAACACTGGGTTTTTTTTTTTTAAAAAAGGTGTAGCTTACAAAAAAACCCTCTGGCAAACAAATCCTAAGGCAGACTGTGTGTGTGCTGTTGATTTGGACCCACTGCTCTCTCCAACAAGGTCCTCAGGGAAAGAGCTTGGGGGCTGGGGAAGGGGTGGTTCGTAGGTTAAATTGGAGTGGGGGGGTGGGGGGGTGGATGGGAAATAAAAAACATCTTGAGCTGGAAGCCTTCTTCCACCCTTTTCAATCCCGGGTGCACCTGTGATGACAACCTCTTGAATGCAGTGCGCCGATTGTGTAATATGTAGAGAGGGTGAAGGGGCATCAGTGGGCTGGGGGGTGGGGGGTGAGGGCGGACGGACGACAACACGAGTTTCTACTAACGTGTAAATCCCTGATAATATCCATGCAGTTATCGCAAAAGGACCTGTCCATAAAAAAAAGAGCTGGTGTTAAATATGGGCAGCGGTGAAGGAGCAGACACCCGGCGTTCTCTTCCATCTGTCGCGTTCAGCTGTGCCTCGCCAGTTTAAGTCATAACAGTAACCATGCCATAATCACATTATTGCACACATGGTGAATTTGACAAGTGGGGGGAGTCATGTGCCAGAGATTTGGCTGCACTTGTGGACACACGCACGCTGACACGCAGATGCTGACACACACACAGTTCTTCCAGCTGTGAGCTCACCCTCCAGACACGTCTGCGTGTGTGTGCAGGCATGTTTTTATATACTGGTGGGGACCATAAGCATATGAATATCTGACAGTTTTAACCTTATGGAGGGGACACTTGGCTGGAAAGCACCCCCCCCCCCCAAAGAAAAACGCAACTTTTATTTAAAAAAAACAAAACAAAAAAAACCCACATGCGCAAAGAAATCCACAAAAATATCAGAATATTAGTTACTGAGGTTATGATTAGGGTTAGATTTAGGTGCAGGCAAAGCATTAATTAAGCACAAGGTTACTCATAATTAATTACTAGGTAATCATTATTGTCAGTGGAAGGTCTTTACAAGGACCGTGTAAACATGCTTGTGAAATGTTAAATCCTGGCCTACCTCGCACTGCTATTCTTACTCAGCATTAGATGAGAAAAGCACAGGCTTACAAATATATGAAGGGCCCTCAGAGGTTGTTTTTTGGCAAAGCATTTCAAGGGTTTTTTTTTTTTTTTTTTTTTTGCTGTAGACATTCAGAGGAAGCAGAGAGCAAAAAAACAACTGAATGCAAAGCTCATCGGTGAAGCTGCCCTGAAGTGGTTATTTACGACCCAAATACAGTAGATCCGTTTTCCTCTTGCTATGGTGATAGGCCCATATTTCTGTCTAATCTTAAGTCTACAATCCATGTTTACTCCTGGGTTGATCAGCCTAAAAGCCAGGTGACTCAGGAAACTCTTCACTTTGTCACTGGACTCTATACTTTCCACGCAACAGCTGCGTGTGTGTGATGAGAGAAAGTATATTTGTGCCGTAGCAGAGCTCAGACGGGGACGCAGGCGTGTTATTGAGCTCAAAGAAACAGGAGGGTTAAACGAAGACAGAGGCTCTCCGCCTCAAGATACCGTGCGAGTGGGAAGAGGTCAGCGTTTGAACGCTTTCTCTCTCGCTCTGTTTTCCCAGAGGTGTGGCTGCGCTTACAGCCACACCGCTAACAAGATCAGGCTGCAGGGTGGGCCGCCACTTGCCAGCTGTGTGTGCATTTGTGCGTGTGTTTGTGTGTGTGAGAGAGTATTTGTGTAAGCATGTACATATGTGTTTGCGAATGTGGAAAAGAGTGACAGCTTGTAAGGCTGAAACATACATGTAAGGTAAAGAAACTGCTAAAAAAAAAAAAACGTGACCACTTATCATTTAAATTAATTCAAAGCTTCAAGGCCTCATAGTCAGAAACACTGCAGAGGTTTAAGGATTGTCAACATGTTTAGCAGGGCCCTGATTTATTTCATAGACAGAGAACTCTGGGTTTCCCCTTCCTTCCCTTGAGTCCAGCTGCTTCCCTCAGTGCCGTCTGGATCAGAGCAGGGTGCAGGGATCGGATACACATTCAACCACACAGCCACACGCATGCACGCACGCACATACACACACACACAAACACCACACATACACATAGGAATACCTACCAAATAAAGAAAGCAGATGTACTCCAATCCCCAGATCTGCAAAAACAGAGCACTCAGACTTTCCATGCAAAAGCCGCCATAGATCTTAGGGATTCCTTAGCCGTAGAGACTGAAGGAATCAGAAATGACAATCACGCCCATCTTACAACACTCAGATCAATGGGTTTGTGTAAGTAGTGCACTTTTCCTCAACATATTTCGCTCTAATTAAACACATGTGTGATAACTGCATACCACCGATTTGTGTGCTGTAACAGGAGATCAGAGTGAAACATTTTTTTGAGGATTTTAAGGATCACGCTGGGCACGATCTCAGCATATTGCAATGTCTCGACTTCCTGCCCAGTTTTTTTTTTTTTGTTTTTTTTTTTTTGCTTTATAGTGTGGTGGTCAAAACATAAGATAAGCCTCACACCCCAGGAATCTGTGGAATGGCTTTGTTTGACTTGCCTTCAGAGAGAAATAGTTTGTGACGAAGGTTCGAAATATGATGCCCATACTTGTCTCCTATCTTTGAAGATGTCAAAAGAGCCAAAACCATCAGATGTCTTTCCTCGTAATAACTCAGCAGATAAGATGTGTCCGAGGACTGTCAAGGACCTGCTGACTTTTTTTTTCCTTCTTCTTCCCACAGAGACCGTTATCTTGTTGCTGCCACACAGGGCTTCTGCTCTGTAAGAAGACACAAAATAAAAACATGATCGGCAATCATAAAGTTCTCAAGATAATCCTTATCAGTCTTTGTGAGGAGCATGTGGGTGTCACCACACTAATGCATGCTGCACATTACAGACATGGAAAAAGGCGAGCAAAGAAATCACGTTTCTTTCATGCTGACTAAGGACTTGTCTACCGTTTTTGTACAAAATCTAGTCAGAGAAAGTTGTCATTTCTGTTCATTTTGAAGTGTGTGTGTATGGGAGTGTGTGTATATAGACACACATACAAATACACAATTGGCAAGCCACAAAGCTCTGGGTTAGATGCATATTCCAGGCTTCTGTCCTTGAAGGCGTACTGGAACAGGGTTTTCCTGAGCTAACCTCTTCTAGGCCACTGGCTTACAGGTAGCTGTGGGGAAAGAATCGCCGTCTCACTTAAAGCTCTTCTGTACATATCCAAAAAAAAACCTCTCTGGTAATTAGCTTTCATTTTCTGATCGTATAAACAATTGGTCCAATATTCCTCCTTTTAATCAACAACAACACGAACAAGAACAATAGCCGGCATGTCGGCACAGGGAGTAGCATTGTCAAATCAAAGCCTGGTGTGTCCTAGGTTCGATATTTTTTCCCACCACCTAAATAATTCTATAGTTAAACTGGATGCTCTAATTTTGCCCCTAGATGCGAATGAGTGTGTGCATGGTGCCCTGGTGTATAATCTAGTGCTTCCTCCTGCCTTGCACCAAGTGTTCTCACCACATGAGCCACCACAACCCTGACTGAATGAATAAAAAGGTTCATATGCAGGATACTGCCTCAGCATCAACAAACAATCCCAAATTTCACCATTCCCAGAATAGCGACCTGTTGCCGTGATAACCACTAATCCGACTCATCTGTCTCTAATCACTGCTCAAACTCGGCCACTCCTCGCTTTAATTGCAAAGTCTTGCTCTCTGAATGGCGCATTTCTAGGCCTTGCATTTTTCTTATAGTTCGCCACTTGCATACTTTCTGTTTTTCATATAGATTTTTGATCGCCCCTTTGTTTTTATTGCCATGATTAGATTTGTTTGGTTTTCTTGATTTTTCCTGACTCAAAGCCCAGATTTCTGACATTAGACAGGGTAGCTGTGTCACCTTTGTCTTCATCATTCCACACACACCAAAGACGGCCAGTGGGTGGAGTGAATCCAGACTGTTTACCCCATATTGCAGGGCCTCGAATCCTGGAATCTTAATTTGAAATGGCCACAGTGTCTTTCCCTAAAATCTTAAATGTCAATCTAGTCATCTAGCAATCTCATGGTCCAAACTAGAAACATTTTCTGACTGATCTAATTTCTTCTTTAGCCACTGTTCGGATCTTTCAATTCAAATGACGCATGGAGGATCTCAAAGTGCTGCTTCACATCTGACTTTATATCCATAACTCAGGTCATTCTGTCTGGACAGATGGAAATTTATTAGATTTTATTTTATTTCTTTATTTTTAACATTCTACAGCCAAGCAGTGTCTCTCCTTCACTCTGATAGTAACCTATAGGTTCACCTGAGACACAGACAGGATGAGAGGGCAGTTCTGTGCAGAGAATCATGAATTATAGAATATTTCAAAATGATTATCAAAACCAACCAGTGATTAAATGACCAAAGTTTCATAAGCCTAGAATATTTATTCAGTTTTGGAGAACTGCCGTTTTCTTTTCTCTTTCTTACTAGAGGCAACCTCTGTACTGTTGTGGACTCAGTGTACATCTACTTATTAAATGTGTAAAAAGAGAACCCACGTAAGATTACTTGTAATGTGTGATGTGATAAATCACCCAGAATATGATATATGTCAAGTTTTATTTAATCAAATTTAATCCTAAATAAGAACGTTACCCAACATTTGGGGGATTATGCACTTTTTTAAAGTAATGTACTGTGAACTTTCCTCTAATTCCAAGCCTACTAGAAACACTCAAGTTATGTGGTGAAGCGGTGAGAAATTTGGGCCCTTAAAATGAGATAACTGGCCAAGAAAGGTTACCCGTGTGGAAGCCTTTGAACTGATCTGATCTGGACAAATTTCACTTTGCACATAACTTCTTTTTGCTTTACTTTGTTTTTGAAGCCGGACAGCAAACTGGCATTTAGCCAGGAACAAAAATGTAAAACACCATGTTCATCCTTAACTGTTCCAGAACAAAAATGTTTTCAAAAAATGTTAAGTATGCATTAAACAGATAACCAAACACTGGCCATTTTTTTTAAACCAGCGAGCACATCTCTGCATTGTTAAGTCATGAACTTTATCAACAATGGATAACAATGCATTTGGACTTATTTTGATAATAACCTTATAGTTATATGTTGGGGTGCAATATTAGGTCTAACAGCATATTATCTATGAAAAATAGATTAAATTATCTATTTAATTCTCTTCTTAAGCTCTTTTCACAATTTTGCAGATTTACCTTGATCCAATCACAAATCTGTGTCACTGCTTGGCCATATACAGGCTGTGGTCCAAGCTTTCTCTTTATTCCAGGTCCCCTTCAGGTTTATGTCCATTCATTGCCTGGCCTATTTCCACTCTTCA
>JAQLOM010000005.1:7582731-7599796 GCA_030068315.1 Chrysichthys thysi
GAGAGAGAGAGAGAGAGAGAGAGAGAGAGAGAGAGAGAGAGAGAGAGAGAGAGAGAGAGAGAGAGAGAGAATTTCAGTCATCCAAAGCTCAACAATCAAAAAATTAAAAATTAAAAATTACATAAACTGGCATTAACTCCTGGCCCGGACATCACACTTTTAACAACACATGGCATATTTCCTATAAGTGTAATTGTAGTTACTGATTAAAACAGTTTAATTTTAATTCATTCATCCTCAATAAGCACTTTATCATGGTCAGGGTTGACCTGGAACCAGGACAGGTCACCGTTATGTCAGAGGTCGCACTAACTAGAGATCAGAATTGAACCCTAGACCTTGATACTATGGGGATCTAACTGAACCTGATGCACAACCTTATTATTTATTATTATTAGTGTAATAATAAAGCAAACAGGTTAAAATGTGTCTGCATGCTGAGACAGAGAAAGTTCATAAAATATTTTTTATAATATATAATATTTATTTACATTTAATCACAGTTTTAATCCTACATCTTAATCCTATCCAATTTTGTCTAATTCCACTTTAATTCCATAAAAAAGGTTAAGATATGATAAGATATTATTTCTGAGAGACTTTAGGCCTTAAATATATACTGTGGAAAGACCACAAGTTTAATTTGTCATCACAGAGATCGTTAACAGTCCTGAGTGGAAGCTACATCCTCTTCCTGCAAACCGAGGCCTCAAACCCACACAGTGCCATCCATCCTTCCACCAAGACTGCTCCAGGCTGAACATGATGAATGCACTGTGATTCCATCTCTATGGTTGTTTCACTCATTGCCTGCACTCAATTAGTTTTCTGGATGCTTGTAGAGCATTTTTGTTGCTGCTATGGGCATGGGGATGAGAACAGAGAGAGATAACATGTGGTTGACAGAGCAGAATCTCAAGCATTTTTTTTAGACTCCAAGTAAAGCGCACCTTGAAACTATGTCAGAGAGTTTCTTCAGGACATGTGTTGAACTAGCCAGGATAGCTAGACACATAAGCTGGTCAATCCCTGGGTGACTGAGAGCGTGAGTGGATTTGTCGGAGGTCTGGGTCACCGCGAGGGCCTCTGGGGGGACAGCATGGCTGAAGACCCTGATGGAGACTCCAGGGGAACGGGCATCCCTCATCACCACTCCACACCCAGGCTGCTGGAGCGCAAAACAATTAGCCAGTGTGTGAACAAGGCCTTGTTTATTGACTTAGTGGAGAGAGTTTATTAACCCAGGCTGCGTTGAATGGGAGTCACCTGCTGTTCACACTTAGGCCGTTATTGTGAGTAGGGCTAGAGACGGGAGGGCCCTTATGATGCCCACTAAAGCCTGCTGTTCCTTTGTCCAAACCACCTTCAACCAGCAATAGAATAGTTCAGCCTGCATAGCAACACGGCTTTTATACAGCAACATTGTGGGACAGACAGTCTCAATCACTTGTCAACGGTGCAATTATGCTAGCTGTCACCAACTTCTGTTAAACTATATAGTGCGTGTCAAATTAACACCGCTTTGGCATCGTTTCTTTTGCATGCTCTAACCAGATTCACAAGTCCCTTGTACATAATGCACCTGCGATATATGATGTTCAGTAAAGCTATACCAGACCTTTCATGTGGTGTCAATGTGTTTCAATGCTCGTTCTAAACGCAAGGCGACATGTCTAGGGCAGGAAAGGATTCGAGACTCATCCCAGTGAGTGAGATTTCCTCTAAAGTGCATGGTGTCAATAGCTGACTTTCAGCGGGACAGATAAAAACACAACGGCCTGGTTTTTATCTGCCTCCCAGGGACTAGTGCTGCAGATAACAGCTATTACACCGACAACCGGGAGGCGTGTGGAGATGCGTGGGCTTATCTGTGGCTGCCAGTAAACTGTGTGTGTGTGTATTTGTATATGCATGTGTGTGACCCATTATGTCGTTTCTTTGCATGCAACAATCTTTCTCAAAGTCTGTGTGTATTTATTTGGGGCCTGAACAGGAAATTAGGTAATTGGAAACCAAGAAAAAACTTCAGGCAAACATTCACAAATATTCATGCTGTGGACATTTACCCCTTAACCTGATTTAAACCCGGTTCAACTGCCTGGATGTAAATGATGATATCCCATTTGATGCAATGTCCATTATTAAACGTTAAAACGTTAATATCCAGTAACCTTTGTTTTATGTTAGATGTAAGCTGAATGAGAAGGTTTCAACGTCTTTATTTTTTTCTTTGTCAAAATCAGAAAGAGCAAAAGCTGTAAAAGATAACCGAACCATTGTTGTAAGTCGATATCCACCTTACTATGTAAATGTGATTATTTTGCTTAATGCAAGTCACTTTACATAGACTCATAGTAATCACAAAAATCTGCAAAAATCAGTGCTTATCTTTACAGAGCTAAACACCAGCTGTAGTACCTTAAATATATAACCAGTGTGATTCCTTGAGTTGTCATTATTCTGAAAATAGTAGCTCAAATATACATTTTTAATACTTTTTAACTGCATGTACTGGTGACTCTAATTCTATCAGCACTTTTCTTCAAAAAGACTACCTGTACACTGATATAATATTTGTAAGTATCCTCCCACCATCCAAAAATATCCCAGTAGGTGGCTTGGCGACATAAAATGATTCCCAGATATTGAATGAATGTGTGCACGTGTGTGCATAGTGCCCTGTGATGGACTGTGCATCGTTCAAGGTGTATTCCTGACTCACGCCCAGTATTCCCATAAAAGGCTTCATGGCCCTGACCGGTATAAAGTGCTTACAGAAGATGAATAAATGATAGGCTGTAATTGACTAATATGCAAATCGGTCACTATTAATAGAAGTAAGGAACCTTAACAAGACTGTGCACAGTAAATAAAAATGTGGGGCAGGACTCGGCACCGAGAGCAGACTGACGGATTGGATTGGATTTCCGCTTTTCGCTACTCACCTCCGAAACGTATAACAACTATAGCAAGACTCTAAAGCCCGTTTGAGTAAAAAGCCATCTTTTGCATGGTGTGCCATTGCAGAATATAAACAGATATCATTATTGAAGCCCTTATTGCTTTTTTCCTCTCTGATCTGTTTAATCTAAAAGGAGAGCGAGAGAAAGAAATGGTTTCTGTGGTGCCTTTCAAGAGAAAGGCCTTTGAGAATGAAGTGGACTAGGCTAGGGAACAGGCAAGAGGCCAGATTCCAGAGCTAACATATAATCAGCCTAGGACATGTATAATTATATCTGAGACGTGAAAGAACAGAAGGGAGTGAGAGGGGAAGAAGCGGGAAAGAGATACACAGTAGCAGGAGAACCAATGCTGCTTAATTCTTGTTTTCTGTTTGGAAAATGAAGAATGTTTATGATGGCTAAAGTGGTGGCTAGGTTGTTTAGAAGGGCACAATACCGACTACATATAGAGCTTTCTCATTACATCCAGTTAAACATGTACTTATAGAAACACTATCAACACACACACACACACACACACACACATACACACCTTGCATACACAGATCTCTCCTCCAACCCACAGGCATACAGAGAGTTTATGGTGGTTAAGGCCCTGCCATTCTGTCCTTTAATTCAGTACTATTGATTGCTGCCTGTGCGAATGCTCGACTGCATTTCTAACTGACTAATTAGCTGTGCCTGTGGTCACCAACAACTCCAGTGGCCTTTCCTGAGGAGAAACTGATTCCCGCTCCAGCTTTGAAAGCCAAATGATTCCAAGAATGTCTTGTCTGTAATTGGAATGAACTTGCTGACTTGGTAACTGACCGTAGCCATAAATACCTGTTTTCCTTTGCATCACCTGTGCAAAGATTGTGGCCAGACCTCTGATTCTCACCTGGCAAACTCTCTCTATTTTCCTCTTTCCCTCAACTTCAAGCTGGCCTGATGTCACACTATTTCCATGAATATGCTGTGTGTATTTTCTCTGCTTTCCCTCAACAACAATCTATTGCATTGGAAAAATACTTACTCAATAACAAACGTACCCACCCTAAATCTACCCCTGAGCCCCTCATTCCAGCATCGGCACAAGACAGGCTCTTTCTCCAGACTGGCTGATGGATCACAGGTAGGGAGTGCATGGTGTGTGTGCGTGCGTGTGTGTGTGTGTGTGTGTGTGTGTGTGTGTGTGTGTGTGTGTGTGTGTGTAGGCCACCGACAGGGTCGGCAGAAGGAACGTTAATCACACCTCTCCTGTCAACAACAAAGAGACAACCTCCTTAAGCAGCAGAGCCATAAAAACTCTCTAAGAAGGTGTCAAAGGAAAATGCAGCAAAACCGATGAGGAAATTTATGAGAGAAGGAGAAGGAAGAGAAACAGCATTTGAGCTACAGTGCACTAATTACACAGCACAATCATAATCCTGCACCTTCTTCTCCTTAAATCTTAGAATGTCAAACGACGAGTAGTGATTTGTACAGTTTCTTTTCACGAGACCTATTCATCCAAAGATACACAGAGGCATGGATATTTTGAGTCTTCTCAAAAAAAAAAAAGAGCTCTGTGGTTATTATATCTTTTTGGGAGCACGTCCTGAATAGATGAGTGTGAGAAGAAGTGTGCTGTGTGAAGACGCAGATGGAAGCTGGCATGTTTAGTGTAGCACTATAATGAGGGCTGCAGTCTGGCCAGTATCATTGAGTTCATTTACCCTTAGTGGCTGTTCGAGCCAGTGAGATGTTCTCCCACCCTCTTCTTTTTCCTCGCGTTTGGCCAGTACAAATGTGTTGTTTCAAGCTTCAGTGACAGAAACTCAAGACTTTCATGGAGTGACCAGACCATGACCTTTTCTCGGGTTATGTTTCGGAGGAAAGAACACATCTTGGATTTTTCCTGCAAAAGAAAACATCATTGGGACTTGAGATTCTCTCGCGCTGTTCGTTAATGTCCACACAGCGGAGATCACAGCCATTCCTCCGCCATTCCAACCTTATTCTTGACATGCATCCCCCAGGCCTACAACCTTCTAACCTCTCTCGGTCTTTCTCTCACTTGCTATCTCTCTCTCGCACAAACCATTTCTACTCTCTCCAAGGCTAATACCAAGGTCTTATATAAAGTAGAACCATAGATAATTTATCGCGTTCTGCACTGTGATACCATTTCTAAAAGCCATGCTTCTCCCATCTCTTCTTCACCTCTCTTTGAATCTGATGCCAAGAATTAAAAGGCATGTCTCCTTCAGAAACAGTTACACAAAGCAGCTGGACAGTTACTTTACCTCTTTAACAAATATGTCCAGATTTACATCTCTATTCATAACCAGAGACCACAGTTCCTCCTACTTTTCCTTTAAGCTAAACAGATTCCTCTAACAGCTTATTGAGGCAGTGTTTCACAGTGCTTTAGTGGCATGGAATAAATAACAGAGGAAGCTGATGGGCTGTAGTGAGCCCGGGGCAGGAAGTGACATAAAGGGAATGACTCTGAGCAGCAGTTGTTTTGAATCTGGGAAATTCTTCTCAGGAACAAAAATGAGCGAGCGAAGAAGAAAAAAAAATGTAATTCGATTAAGGTAATTGCCCACAGCAGCATTTGCAATTCTAAACAAGTTTCATCCCCCAGCCTCAGATGTAAACACTGTGTGCCCTTCGACCTGTGGAGTAAACATCTGCTACGAGATAAGTTTTCACCCTCACTGGCAGAGTGGCTGACATGACATTCATAAACACAATTTGATCTTAAAAGCAACATCCGGTAAATGACCTCCACACCCCCTCGCCCCTCCTTCCATGTCCTTCTTTAGCAAGCACTGTGTAACTTACCACTGGATTCATACAAATCATCTGTACTTGTATTCACTAAATATAACCTAAAGGACAAAAAAAAAAGATCTGAATGAACACACAGCCAGGTTTACGGGGCTACTAAATGTGATTATGTGTGCATTTATGCATGGCTTATATTTCTGCGTCTTTTGTTTGTGCGTTATTCTGCACGCGCCGCTTTAAATACGACTTGAAGATTCCGCTCTGCAGAGATCTGGTTCACCAGTAGGTGTAGCCACATGCAGCACACAAACTGACACTGACCCCCTATTGAGAGGACGACCCTGGCTCAGGAATATATCCGGAGCCCTGCATCGTAAAACCACCGAGTGATGGAGACAGAGAGAAGCAGATGCAAAGCAGAGAAGAGTCAAACAAGAGAGGATGAAGCGAATTAATATGCACAAAGTCACAGGCGCAGGAGGTACCAGCTGACTTTTCTCATGTCAGACAGTATCTAAACACAGAGAGATTCAGACAGGCCGGAGAGGTGGCTGAGGCGAGGTGAGGCAAAGGCGATGGGCTTCAGAGAGAGGCCCTCGCTGACCAGACCACCGCTGAGAAAAGGGGCAGCTTGTCAAGACAGACGACTTCCTATTTCACTCTGATTATCCCCCAGAGGCCCTCCACGAGCCCTATAAAAACCTTCTCATTAAGAAGAGTCACTTTATAGGATCTTAATGAGTCTAGGCTAGAGAGACAGGAGAGAGAGAGAGAGAGAGAGAGAGAGAGAGAGAGAGAGAGAGAGAGAGAGAGAGAGACAGAGAGAGAGAGAGACAGAGAGATTGTGGTCTCATTTGCCAGTGTGTTGACTCTGACTGTGAATTATGTTAGGCCAGAGCTTTATGGGAATTGGGTGTAAAGTTTATTATTGTTATTGTTATTATTATTATTGTTGTTGTTGTTGTTGTTGTTGTTATTACAGTGGACCCTTGACTCACGAACATATTGGATGGCGAACAAATTGACGTACCAACTAAATTCCTGAACAGATTTTGTACCGACCGACAGACAAATCCATGACCGACGTACTGACAGCCAACCCACGCTTCACGGCACAAACCTAAAGTTCCAGCCAAGCATTCGTGGTGCGAACATTTTCAATGCATTTTTTCATTGTGAGCAAGAATCCTAAGTGTATAACAGTTGAAATAAAGAAAGAAATAATCACAAAACATGAGAATTGCCACCATATCCCTCCACCACCACTTTGCACACGTTTCACGGCACAAACATTCAGTTCCGGTCAAGCACTCGGGCAGTGAACATGTTCAATGCATTTTTTTGTTGTGTTTCTCTGCATTTTTTCATTATAAGCCTTCATTATGGGTCCCAAGAAAGTGAAAAGTGGAAATGGTGGTGAGAGTAAGAAGCCTAAGTGTATAACAGTTGAAATAAAGAAAGAAATAATCGCAAAACATGGGAACCGCCACCATATCCCTCCACCACTGTAAAGTGCATTAAAATCATCTGTTTATTTAATTAAAATTTAATTTTCTATAATTAAGGTTATTTTACTTTTATTCTATGTTTTATGGCTACACATAAACCCAAAATACACTTTAAAAACATGTTTTTGAGAGCTGAAACACATTAATTGTACTTACATTAATTTCAGTGGGAAAAATTGATTTGGGTCATGAACAAATCGGGTCACGAACAGAGTCTCGGAGCGAATTAAGTTCATGAGTCGAGGGCCCACTGTATTATCATTATTATTATGATCATGATTATGATGATTATTATTATTTATCTTCAGTAGCCACATTTTCCTGGTCAGGGCTGCGGTGGATCCTATCCAAATGAACACTCGGCATGAGGCTGAAATACATTTTAGATGAGATGCTAGTCCATCGCACGGCACCACAGACACATACATTCGCACACTCATTCATACATAAAGGCATTTTTTTCATCAACAATCTCCTTACCTAATTTGATTATACTAAACTATATTATTATAGATTAAATTGTCCAGAAGCAAGTGAGAATTTAAGTGCAGGTGCATTTTACCAGCAAAGCTTTATTCAGGCTGCCAAACAAATCTATACTGACAGGCAGAAACTCAGAATCGATAAACAGGCAGAAGACAGGCAATGTGCAATCAGTGTGGACTAGACAAGACGAAAACTAAAAAACCAGGAAACCTGAACTAGGATCAGGAACCAGATTAACAACGTGACAATAAACAAGTCTTGGTAACAACAGGTACGCAACACTGAGCATGTATGTCACAGCGGCTGTAGAAACGGAGAGTCCTTAAATAATGTGGTGGTAGTGGTGTGCAGGTGTGTGTGATCAGTAAGATGGTGAACATGAATGTGAGAAAGTTTGGGTGTTGAAGCCTTTATCAGCCATGTTTCTAAGCTGCATTGGGTTCTGGGACATGCACTTTCACACACTGATTCTGATGCTGACATGACAGAAATATTGAATATATTATACTTTTATTATAATTACCACATATTTAACAGTAATAATAATAATAATAATAATAATAATAATAATAATAATAATAATAATAATAATAATTACTTTACATTGGGCAGCCATTCAAAGGTCACCCCCCAACTCCAAAAAAAAAAATTCTCTAGGAAGGTAATTAAATGGATTGTCTGTCAGCAAAAGCAAAGTATATTTTTGCAACACAAATCCAAATGCCCACAAGCAATTCTATAGTTGCTTGTATATATAATTAATACAGTTCCATGCTCCCATTTTAATCAACATCATGCTTTGTTTATTTCCTGCCCTTGAAAGCTTTTCATCACAGAACTGACATTCGTTACCAGAGTAGCTGTTCCTGAAGAAAAACAAAGGCAAAAATGTCAAACAGCAAATAAAAACCTTTAACTGCAGTACCATGCAAAACAATCAGAGACCACCCTTTTGTTTCCAACCAAACAGCCATTCAGTAATTATTATTGATTATTTGGTGGCATGGAAAAATGTACATGAATTCCATTTTCAGTAAATTACCATGCAGTACTTATTTATTCAGCTCAATATTAAGTTTAATATTGCATAGAGAATATTTCAAGACTGTATACTGTCTTTACAAATGTCTCCATTCCTGCCTGTTTTGTAACAAATAATTAACAATAAGTACCGAATGGCCATTTGCTTGAAAACAAAAGGGTGGTTTCTGAATTTTCCACAGTACTGTACAGGAAGTAAAAGCTCCAGAAAGCTGTTTTATTATCCACATGATATAAAAAGTCTCATCCTGCACTGACCAGGACTCAATGCCAAAGCTGTGGATTATAGCAGGAGAGCGGGTTTAAGGCAGCTGCTCGAAATCCAAGCAACAAGATCATAAGCTGCCCTTTGTTTATCATCTGACAATAATCAAGCATTATAACAAGTCCGGCTGAGCTCAAAAATGACAATATGTTGATGGTTGTGATTATGGTTTCCACATAAGTCCCATGTAATTTGCACAGCCAGCATGTTTAGCTTCACACATTTACTTTGCTCCTGATATTTTATATATTCAGCAAGAGAAAGTCTGTGCAGTTCCTCAGCGGTGTCTTCACTGAGCACCAGTGATTCGTTTTTGCTAATTTTCCCTTATGTGTACAATGTTCACGCGAGTGTACTTAGCTACAGTATTGTGTGTTGCGCCAAGGCTCACTGTATACGTGTATATTGATAGAATCACAATATGGCTGACTTGACAAGATTACATCTAGGTTGAGAGTAGGAAAAGAATGTGCTATGGTGTGTGAACTCCAAAAGCAGTAAGCTGAGAACAGGCCCCGAGAAACCACCCACATCAGCAAGGATAGACCTCATGAGCTGCCCTGCATTGGGACCCATGAAACCTGGCTTCAATATTTTGTGTGTAGGGATGCTGAGTGGAGAATGCCTGGAATGTCCAGGCCTGTTTACAGCCTGGGTTGCTTCACACCTGCAGGTCAGGGGGCTATCACCAGGCTCCCCCTCTATAGCTAAACTCCCCCAGACCCCTCCTGTCCCACCCCCCCTCATTACACCAGGGTCAAGCTCAGAGGTGACCTAATTAAAAGCTCATTACATCACAGACAATCTCTATTAGCATGCCAGGTCGGGTTGTTAATCCATTAGAGCTTCAGAGGCCCTCGGTCGCAGCTTTACATTCCAGCGCTCCCGCACACACACATACTATCTGAGATTTACAGATTTACACACATATATATCAACAACACTCCCACATCACCCATCACCTGCCTGACAATTCAAAGAGCCCTTTACTACGTGCCCACACCACGCCTGCCTGCACACCTATTACTTACCAGCCAGTGCTCAGGTTGGTTGTTTGGGCTAATCACAAGGACTGCAAGTGGTTCTACAAGGCTTTAAAAGGTGGAAAGAGTATGCTTCACACGCTTCCACCTGTTCCACACTATCCCGTATCACCCAGAAATTTCCGTAATCGCTCATGAATGTAAAACTATCCTCTGCGTATGCTGTAAGGTCAGTAAACACAAATCTACAGCATGCTCATCATGCAACTCTAAAGCTAAGTTCCACTTCTAGACCATCAAAACTCATCATGTGTAGGAATGCAGCGGTACAAATGTAGGGGTAAAGTTCACTAACTCAGTCAAACAAATAATATATTGAGTGTACTCTATCTGGAGAGCTGTCACACACACAGCCCGCACAGTAACACACATGCTGCAATTTGCTTATTGGTATTCAGACACGGACAGAACATGGGGTGTGAGCTAACCGTAATGTCAGTGAGGACTTTCCCCTCTTCTATTCCTACTATGAAAGGGAGCATTCAAATGAAATTTATTTCCTACCAGGGGAGCCAACACACAAATCTTCAGTGTCAACGAGGTTTGGGATGGTCCCACATATTGGGCCCCTTTTAAAGACTTACAGAGAGAAACGGTGGCAGGTGTGCCTCAGGGTTCGACATGAACCGGCCCCTGTAAAAACTTTACCTGAGTGTTTGGACTGCTGTTTAGGTGTAAAGCAAGCTCAAGCCATATTTGTTCTTCTATTTCTAACTACACCTGCACAAGATGGCATTTTGATCCAAAATAAATTCTTTTCTCCACAGAGCGCTCTGCAGGGAAAAAGTGAAGTCATATGTCTTCCTGCAGTTTTTCGAGCATTAGTTGCAGGAACTGACAATCTCAAAACCTAAGGTGAATTTTCTTCCTTTAAAGCAACTCGAAATTAAACCATGCTTTAAAAAGAAAACAGGGAGCAAGAAAGATGAAAATCTACAATTTTCTATCTCTCAATCGGGAGATTCTCTGCCACACAGTGATCAACTGAGATGGTTAAGGTTTTGTTGAAGTGGAGAGCCCTGCACCTGCATGTTGAATGCATGTGTATTTATCTCCTGGCTGGGGACTTGGCCATACAGAGCCACTCTGCCATCTCTTTGAACCTGTTTTCCCTGGTGGCTGCCCGGTCATACAGTGCTCAGTGCTTTGTAAGTGACTCCATTGTTGAGGCTAGATTGCCTAGAAAAAGGGGTCGACCCAGGGAAGAAAGGCTTGGTAAAATAGGAAAAGAGAGAGTTTGGAAAAAATTTCTTTGAGGTCTGAGTTGGTAGGAATGGATCAAAGTGCTCCATGGTCACCTGCAGCCTTTGTCCAACAGAGTGCCCTGGCCTCCTCAAACTCATCTCTTGAGGCCAGTCCAAATGTTTACTGTACTCAGCTACCCAAACCCACAGCAATCGACAAACAATCCACTGCCACTGATACCTCTAAACCACTATGCCCTTCCACCCCTGTCTTTTGTGTCAACCTCTGCAGGCTAAATGGATATGTGGACCAGCTGCAGGGCACTGTTAACTGTCACAGTTGTTCTAAAGTTCCTGAGCGGGTCACAGGTCCTGAGCTTTCACAATTTGGGAGAAGAAATCAAAGACCGCATGCCAACATATGATACAGAGGCTATAATGTGGGTTGTCAGGTACCATGATATGACCTTGTATTGTGAAGATTATAAGGCCCAGATTGTACAGGACTCTGCAGCGCGATCTGATCAAATAAACCTAATAATAGATGTTGTTTAATGTAAGATTCATGACAAACATTTGGACCAGGTTTTCAACAAAATAGCTATTTTTTTTTATCAGAAAGCAAATGATAAGGACCTATAGTATAAGTTCCTCAAGGGTAACGCACATCTAAATCTAGCACATTTTGCCTAAATAAGCAGATTTTATCTAGATCTAAAATTAAATTGTTTCCCAGACTGATATTTAGTGATATGTCTCATATTCCAGCATCTGTTTTGCCTTCAAGCCAAATTAACTGCTTGTGGGCCAGGAAAACTACGAACCACTTGTAATATACAGCTTACTAACGTAATAATGTACACATATAAAATCACTAGTTTCATGAAATCCATCAGACACTAAAAGATACCATTACCCAAATACAGTCACATTGCTTCTCCCACGTACAGCAGCATTTAGATTCATTTATTGCATACTTAATGACAAATTTTAATATATTTTACAGCGCTAAATATTAAGTCTTCTAAGAATGAAAAAGTCTTCAAATTAAAGGTACTGTATGATTTAAAAAGTTGCTTAAAGAGGAGTTTACTATACTATATTTTTCATCAGGTGCTACTAGGATGAAAAATATGGGTCTGTTTTGAGAAAATGAGGGCCATTTTGGAGAGGCTACAATCTGATTTGGGAATAATGGATGTGCCACAAGCCTGTGGTTGCTGATGAATGAATAATAAATTGTGTTTAATAAACGCCACTTGCTTTGAAGCCCTCGCTGGGGTATAATGAATGGGCCAGAATCTAAGTACTGTTTGGGGGAGAGAGGGAGAGGTGGGATGTATGTGGAGGAGAAGGAGGGAGGTGGGGGTGCTCAGGAGGAGGACCAAAGATGGGGGTTTAAGTATGTTGGGAACGAAAGCACACAAATTGTCCAGCTTTCATTAGCGTGGTGAGTGAAGACTCTGCAGAGGGCTTGATTCCCAAGACTCTCAGATAACAAGTGGCTTCTCACACTGGGGCTTTCTGTTTCCTCCTAATAAAACTAAAAAGAGAAAGAGAAGGAGAGAAAGAGAGCGAGATGGAAAAGGTGAGTGGCCACTGAGAGAAAGGGGAAAGGGACCCCCACAGCCAACTGTTATCTGCCTAACACTCAGTCATTGTGGAGGTATTTTGGTTTATTTTCTCTGAGTCCAATGAATGGCTGCCGACAAGGCATTTCTGATGGCTTTGATAAGGGCTCCCTCCCTCTATGAATGCCCCCTTCCTTTAAGTTAACCTTGCTTCCAAGAGCCATTAGTGAAAGACATAAAACCGAGAGGCATCAGAGGGGACCTCCCCAATGCATTCAAGGGGTTCAACAGAACTTCCTCTAAAGCTAATCCAGCTCAAACCATATAGCTTAACAACGTAAACCCATGTACTGTAAAGAAGCTATGCTGGTCGACACTTATTTTTATATGCTTTAGAGAGTTATAAAACAACTGTAGAGATTGTATATAGGGGCCTATTGGCAGGTTTGTTTGTTTTTTTGCCTGAGGCCACATGATAATTTACCTTCACATGGTGCAGCAAAAAAGGTTTCACAACAGCACTTATTTAGTGCCTTCAAAGGAGTTAATAGCCACTGGGCAGGTGCACTATCTAAGCAGAGCTGGATTCCCATGGCTCTACCTCCTCTTCTCCTGGAGAACGACCGTTTAACAGCACATAAAAGCAGGATTGAGGAGAGATGTGGTCCAGGGGCCTGGACTTATTGCCTCCTTTTCCTTCCCAACTGGCCTAGATACAGTATAGACTTTCAAAATACTTCTGTCCCAATTCTTACACATCAGCGTTTCACTCAAACTGCTTGTCATTTGGGGTCCATTATAGAGCACTCAAATACCAAAGGGCACTCACAGAGGCTGCTCATACACCTCAGATAGCCACTGAGAGCCCAAAAGCAGCAAGCAAGAGCTGAGTGCTGCAGCTGTGGGGGAAACACCAAAAAGGAGATAAACTATGACCTTTCCCCAATTCTGCCACATGTCTAATGGCTGCCCTCGCCGGCCTGTCCAAGGTGTCTGCATCTGGGGAAGGAGTGTATTTTTATCGGCTGCGCTATGCCCAGTGTCTGGCGAGCCGGAGTGAAGAGGGAGAGAAAGAGCTGGCACGCAGCACTGGCAGCGCTCAGGTTCCTGATAGCTCTCTCGGTTCACTTTCATGTGCTTAACCCCCACCCTTGGCCTCCCCCTTCTCAGGAAATTGCATTCTGTCCGCTGCCACAGCAGATAAATAAAGCAGGATAGGGGCTGTACACTGTCACTAGCCGACCTGGCCTGTCTAACACCATGGCCTGCAGTGTGTTAGCAGTGTGTGGCTTCATCCGGTAACGTCGTCTAGCCAGTGTGTACATCCAGACCTCCTCACACACACAAGGCACACTTAGAAGCTTTGCCATAGTTAGACCCGCAACATGTCACTGAAGAATTAATGGTGACAGTTTCCCATAAGAGCAAATGTTGAGCTAATTTTGCAGAAAGGAGCACCATCCTGGGAATGAAGTTGGCAAAAGCTTTTAAAGTACTATTCCATGGAGTTTGGATAAAAGATTAAAGGCTGAAATAAAGTAACCATGGTGGAATGCATTTACAGGAAGCATTTGTAACGTATTGTGAGATAAGCGAAGAACAATGTTTAATTAACATTCAAAGCACAAATGTTTTATTCATCTGTTATGAGTCACAGATGCAGCTATGTAAATCCTCTTAATGATCTCTGGATTACTCTTCGCAATTAATTAGTCTAGGAATGAGAAGGAATTATAGTTAACAGATTTATTTTTTGTGCTTCACTAACTGATGCTCTTAAACTACTACAAACACAGCAACAAACAAATGAAGCAATAAGAAGAAGAAGAAGAAGGAGAAGAAGAAGAAGAAGAATCAAACTCAAAATCAGAGGTAATACTGGAGCAACCTGACTGGAATTTTAAAGATTACGTTTTTTTGTAATAATTCCTGGCTGTTTGTTTTCATTGTAATTTAACCATAATTTTATAATATATGGAATGGCATTTACTAAAATCTCAAATAAGAATGATAAGCAGGTATATAGTGTGCAGTAGTTATCAATTCCTCAACTCTGGCCTTACTAACCTAGGAAAGTGTAGCTGTTGATGCAAGACATATTCCTAGTGGTGATTGAAGAGAATAAGGCCACCAGCATCTCTCGTTCCATTCCAGACAACCCCCTGAGCCTCATTGGGCCTCTGATTGACAGGTCATGAAGATACACTGACATGGTCCTCATTTCCTTCAAGTACTATGGCACCCCTCCCTGTTCCCAACACCCCTGGAAAAACACACTTGAGACTGAGTGTTGCAAAGCAGGAAGTGTCCTGGGGAGAGAAAGTTTGGTTTCGGGTCAACGTGCTCCACTGGGAGAGAAGGTGTATTGGGGGAGGTGGATTTGGAAAGTGGAGGGAGAGTGGCTGAGCAGAAAAAAAAAACGCTGGAGGAGATTTTTTTTTTTTTTGAATGGTGGTGGTGATGGGGTGGGCGCTGGTGCAGCTTGGTCCTGAGAGGAAACATTAGCAAAGTGAGGAGGAAAAGCTGCCAAATTAACTTCTCACCCTTTCAATCACGCCCAGGAGAGTTCCTGTCCCACTTCACTTCTGTCGATCTGGGTCCGTTTTTTTCCGCCTCAGTTGGTCTCACACCACGTAAAGACCCTGCACTCCTGCATCAACCCCAAAAGAGCTTGGAGCTCCAAGTAAATGATAAAAAATACCACAATAATATACCTATACAACCAAAAATAATGGGCAATAATAATATATAATACAAGATTACAGTAGATAATCAATAATAGCCTCTGCCACTGTCATTTGTTTTTGTTTCATGGTTCACAAAACAATAAGTATCTGGTGTTGCAGAATATTTGAAACCTTGTTGTTCTCCCTGCGTGAGCTCTAGCTCCAGACTTGCTTGTTGTATCATTTGTTTGTATTTACCCTTCATTGCCACGCTACTCTCGATTCTCTCTGATTTTCGGTGTGTAAAAGATTAAATGGTCATTAATCCTTCTCAGGTTTCCTTCCTTGAAAATAGATGATGGGATTCATTCTCCAAGACAAATGTAACTTTTCTGAATGCCCTAAATCTGTTTAGGCACATTTAATAGTGTCAATTATTGTGGGGCCAGACAAGGGACTCGAGGCTTTCTTTAGCTGAGACTCTTAATAACATTCACTTCAATGAGAAGCAGATGCTGACCCGCTTGGTCCCTTTGAAAAAAGACATTTGAGTAGCTCTGCTTCTAATTTATGAGCCTCCTTCCACATCTGGAATTCTTTATAATTAAAACGTAAACCCCAAAGTTCTACTTCCACCTGTCAAATGTTGAAAAGATGAACACAGTAATGGGCTTCTCCAGCTTGGTGGAGAGTCATGGATATTTTTTCCCTCCTTTTTCGGGCTGGGGGTGTGCCTGGAAGAGAATTTTGTGTTGATCATCATCCTTTTATTAAGGTCTGATTACAAACTGTTAGTTGAACTGATAAGATCAAGAAAGTCACTGATTCAGTAAGTCCATGTCCTTTCTATGTCTGAAAACATGAGCACAATATTACAAAAAAAAAAAAGAAAGAAACTAGAGCCCAGTGGGTTCTTCATTTAGTCCCTCTGGGAAGTAGCTATAAATGTACTTACGTAAATCCATATGACAAAGTGTTTAGTTGTCAGAAAGGGATGCGTAAGGAAAATGACTTTACAAAGTTAAGAACTATCCAAATAATCTTTTTTTCTAACGGTGTACTGTGTGTGATTCGAATGAGAAAGTTCTTAATTGTGCATGACGACCGTGTTATTTATGCTGCAAACTATTTCAGCAAAAGAATTTCATAAATAAATAAAAGAATGCAACTGATATGGTCCAGGAAGTAAATTCCAAATAGAAAGAAGTCTTTTCTTTTGAAATCCGACAATATTGTCAGAAAAACCAATTGAACTAAAAGCATAAAGGAGCTTGTGACTCAAAATGATGGAAAACATCTGAAAACAGATTTCAGATTTAAAGGTCCCACAACGGAATATCCGGAAACATCATGCTTAAGATTAAATGATTTGCTAACCCTATTATTAGCTAATACAAGGAAAGAAGATGGATTTGCTATGGATGGTGGATAGCGTAATTGCTCTTAATAGGGTTTATTCTCTCAACAGTGCTGTAAGTACTTAGAAGAGTTTAAATTTCTGCCTGAATATGTGTGTGTGTGTGTGTGTGTGTGTGTGTGTGTGTGTGTGTGTGTGTGTGTGTGTGTGTGTGTGTGTGTGTG
>JAQLOM010000005.1:7624095-7637996 GCA_030068315.1 Chrysichthys thysi
GCCTAAAATTGAAGAAATGAAGGTAAATGTTGCCATTATTATTATTATTATTATTATTATTATTATTATTATTATTAATAATAATAATAATAATAATAATAATAATATATAATATAATAACAATAATAATAATAATAATAATAATAATAATAATAATATATAATATAATAACAACAACAATAATAATAATAATAATAATAATAATAATAATAATAATAATAATAATAACAATAACAATAATTTATCTATCTATTTATTTATCTTGTCTAGACACAAAAAAGTGACAGAAAGATCAGTTTGGTGGCAATGATCAGGAATTTGTGGAAGTTGTGAACAGTGTATTTAGGTTTGTTTGTTTTTTTCTTTTTCAAAAGGTGTATAACAGAGAGCTAGAGAATGAATTTGACCACTTCGAAGACTGGCTCCACACTTTTAATCTTTATCGAGGAAAGAGTGGTGATGATGATGAAAATGCATTGGATGAGGACAGGCTTATTGGCAAATTCAAAGTAAGCCCCATTAAACAAATAATAAAAATATAGTTTTTGCTACATTTCTACTAGGACAATCTAAGTGGGGTTTTTCCCCTTTTATTTATTTATTTATTTATTTATTTTTATCGCAGGGCTCTTTGTGTATGTACAAAGTGTCAGATGAGCTGTACAGAGAATTGGGAATTGATTCCACCATGGGCACTTTCCAGAACATTCCACACAATGACCCAATCAATGTTTTAGTTCGAGTCTATGTCATAAGGGTATGTAGAACCAGATATAAAAGTACATATATATGTTAAGATCTCTTATGTACGCGTGAAATCGTAACTAAACTAAATTTGTCACAGGCTACTGATCTGCACCCTGCAGATATTAATGGGAAAGCAGATCCATACATTGCAATTAAGCTGGGAAAGTCAGAGGTCAAAGACAAAGAAAACTACATCTCTAAACAGCTTAATCCTGTCTTTGGAAAGTATGTTTATAATAAGTTAATTTTGATAAAGAAGAAACAAGCTTATCATAAAATAAGTAATATTAATATGTGTTTCTGCATGCGGATGGATAAAAAAGTTTGCTGAAAAATATGCTGTTAACTAAAATTCCTTTCCTTAATCCTCCTAGATCATTTGACATTGATGCTACATTCCCTATGGACTCCACCCTCACTGTGTCCATTTATGATTGGGATTTGGTCGGCACTGATGACTTGATTGGGGAAACAAAAATTGATTTGGAGAATCGCTATTACAGCAAGCACAGGGCTACATGTGGTATTTCTTCAAGCTATGCAATGTGTGTGCTTTTCTGTCAGACAGTAGCAGTTTAGCCTACCATTGTACAGAATACAGACATAAACTTTAGTTTAACTCTATAGTTTTTTTTTTCTTTACTTATTTGATCCATTTTTGTTTGGCAGCCATGGCTATAATGTATGGAGAGACCCAATGAAGCCAACACATATCCTATCAAAACTTTGCAAGGATGGCAAATTAGATTCACCCCAGTACGGCCCTGGAGGAAGAGTGAAAGTGGCAAACAGAGTTTATACAGGCCCAACTGAAATTGAGGATGAAAATGGTATGCTGCTCTTTTCCAAAATAATAAACGTGTCTGCTTTCATGTAACATGAAATTTCTTACATTCAGATATATATTTTTATCCTACTTTAATGTGAAATAACTGCTAGAGGTGGTGAATGTCACCTGGATATTTTGCGTATGTGCACATGCATACTGAGACCTTCACATGCATTCTCTCAGCACATGCATGCTGTGAGAAAAGAACACATGATGTCTCAAAGACATCCCAGTGTTTGCTTTAAATACCAATCTTATACAACTATCGCAGACGCTCACTGAGAAGGTTCCAGGGAAAGATGTCATTTTGTGACTTTGTTGGCAGCTATCCATCGTTCATAGAACACTGCATAACAGGTGTTTTATACAATTCTGTATAAACAGAATCAGGATATTGAATTTGCACTCTTATATCTAGTGATCTAGAAATTTCAAGTGGGCAACACATCAGCCAAATCAATAGACATAACCAGGTTCAGTGGAAGTAATACTTCCAAAAGACACAAAAGATGAAACTAAGAACAATCACTAAACCAGTCACTTAGAAAGTATGCCATCTCAAACCATGTCAAACAAAGTGTCTTCTTCCATGTTAATCATGCAACTTAGGTCCCAGTTAAGATAAACATATGAAAATACTGTTTATTGTTGCATAATAAGGACAATTTCTGACAGGGCTAAAAAAACAGACAGATGAGCACCTTGCTCTAGCGGTTCTTAATCGCTGGGAGGACATTCCGCGAGTGGGCTGCAAACTTATCCCTGAGCATGTGGAAACAAGACCGCTACTGAACCCTGATAAACCCGGGATTGAGCAGGTCAGTGGTCTGTCTCTGAAAGTCTAACTCTGTGAAAGATGAGTTAGATTTTCAGAGATGAGTTAGTTACAATGCCTGATATTCTCTAAATAAAGTAGAACAATGGCTCTGTGAAGGAACTGCACCAGAATCTTAAAACTTGGTTGACCTAACCGTATGAACATCCTATTTGACCTGTTTATTTTCTGTAGGGAAGAATTGAAATGTGGGTGGATATGTTTCCAAAAGACATGCCTGCACCTGGACCTGCTATTGATATTTCACCACGTAAACCAAAGAAGTATGGTCCTTACATAAATACTAATTTTAGCTCTTATAATCCATGTTTAAAAGTTATAAATGAACGCCAGCTAAAACATTTTCCTAATGTCATTTTCTTAATGACAGGTTTGAACTCAGGGTAATCGTTTGGAACACGGACGAGGTTGTCCTGGAAGATGATGATATATTCACAGGAGAAAAGTCCAGTGATATTTTTGTGAGAGGGTAAAACGCCTTTGTTAATTAAGATCACCATTTAACATGATCGTTTTTGTGGGTTATGCCCATGTGTATTTCAACTCTTGTGCTTCTCAGATGGCTTAAAGGTCAGCAAGAAGACAAACAAGATACAGATGTCCATTACCACTCCCTAACAGGGGAAGGAAACTTCAACTGGCGCTTCATTTACCCCTTTGACTATTTAATGGCTGAAGAGAAAATTGTCATCTCAAAGAAGGAATCCATGTTTTCGTGGGATGAGACTGAGTACAAGATCCCTGCCCGTCTGAATCTGCAGGTTTGGGATGCAGATCATTTCTCTGCAGATGACTTCCTGGGTGAGATTCTCAATTGTTTTTTTAAATTCATTTGCTGACTAAAGTATGCACATTTTTAAGACTCGAGGTTTTGATCACAAGTGAATGACTGTCATGACTTTACATGAGTGCTTCGGTTCCCATTCAGGTGCAATTGAACTAGACCTGAACAGATTTCCTCGTGGGGCAAAAACTGCAAAACAGTGCACCCTGGACATGGTCCTTAATGAACAAGACATGCCCATGGTCAACATCTTCAAGCAGAAAAGAATCAAGGGCTGGTGGCCGTTTATAGCCAGGGATGAAAATGATGAGATGGAAATCACGGTACATGAAGGCAACACAATTCATAAAATACACATAATCACTCATAAAATATGAAAAGCACAGACTTGATGAATATTTTCCTCACATAACCAGTTTATTAGTGAAACTGTATTCATTTTTAGGGGAAAGTAGAAGCAGAGCTCCACCTCATGACAGGTGAAGAAGCTGAAAAAAGTCCTGTTGGTGAAGGACGGAACGAGCCAGAGCCTCTAGAGAAACCCAAGTAAGACCTGATAAAAATGTCAAAATTCTGATTTCTGCCTTGTTTTCTCTGATTGATACAATTATACTGCAAGTAATGCTATCGAGAAATATTTCAGGGGGTGTTTTTCATGTATAAAGTATTAAAGGTTTTGACTGGTACAGGAAATATGAGACCAGTGCATATATCAAAGTGGTTTTTTGTTACTATTTTTGGGAAAATAGACTGACACAGAACATGGACATAAGTTGGCTAATGAGCATAACAAAAAAAAACCACCGCACATTTTAAAAGACCTTCGAACTGCAAACAGACTTGTTGTAACAGACAACATTTTCTTTAAAATGCAGAGTATATGAAGCTTTATAATATAAGGCATACACTCTAGACACGTCTTCCATATTTATGATCTGTTGCCTGAGTGAAGTATAGACCAGTACAGAGCCTGAACTGTAGGTGGCAGTGGGTCCTGCTATTTCTGCAAGAATTCCCCTGATAAACATGAGTGATTAAATTTGTGCTCTAAATGCATAGAAACAGTGTGCACAGACACAGAGGAAAATTCCCCACAAAGTGCAAAAGACTGTAACATGGTGTAAGAAAAATATCACGGCAGACAAATATTCATTTTAAATACACATAAAAAAATAGGAAATGTAATCTTTTTAATGCGGGAAATGGATACAACCTACTTCAGAGACACTTATGAAATGACCCTTTCTGCATCCAAAGTCCGGATTTGTACCATCCTCCTTTGTATGGTAAGTAGTGCTCTAAAAACAATGGTTATAGTGTAACTATAACCATCGTATGAAAATTCACATTTTGCTGATTATATGTCCCACAACAGTGCCCCTAAAATCATATGTTGTAAATGCTTGGAATTTTTTCTTTTACTTAAATTTTAGTGGTGATTTAAAAATCCATTACTAATTTGACAATATCTGCCAACATTAAAGCTCCATATTAGAGAGTCTTGCTGTGAAAACATAAGATTAATCAGCTTTCCCAGACATTACATTAGTGTCATTCGGTAGATGATCTTATACTGCGACTTACATTTGCCTCATTCATACAACTGAGCAGCTGCTCAAGGGCCCACCAGAGGCAGCTTTGTGGTGCTTGGATTTGAACTCAACTTTCCAATCAGTAGTCTAACATCTTAACCACTGAGCTACCACTGTCCGCATGAGACACATGTAGATGAGTTTGTTCACAAAAATTCCAAAACTATACAATCAAACGTGATGAATCAAAAGTTAGCAAGCATTCATGCAACTAGAAATCAACCATAAAAACAGTACTTATTTTGCTGAATACTGTCACATTTTACTAAAATAATTCATTTTATTCAGTGTGATTTTTTTTCAAGAATGTTTTTAACAGTCCTGAACATTTGCTGACCAATCTTTTTGTTCTGCAGTCGCCCTGACACAACATTCCTGTGGTTCATCAGTCCACTCAAAGCAATCCGCTATCTCATCTGCAACAACTACAAATGGCTGATCATCAAAATAGTGGTGGCTTTGCTGTTGTTAGCAATGCTGGGCTTATTCCTTTATAGCATGCCTGGGTATATGGTGAAAAAGCTACTTGGTGCCTAAACGGCAGTTCTGTTATTCATAATAACTCATTTTACACTGGCATCATCCTAGATGCAGTAACTTCAGTCTTTTAAGTGTTTGCATATTGTTTGATCAAAACCATATTTCCACTCTTCAGTAATAGTATCAAAAATGGTCATGAGATTGCATTTAAGACATTTATTACATTTATGTGATTGCATTTAATGGATTTTCTTTGCTTTGACATATGGTTTACTAATAAGGTGAGAAAAAAATGGTCAACTACTTTTATATGTATGTGTTTTGGAGAATTGGTGTCCCCAAAGTTTAGTAAATGTTCTTGGCAAATGTTTGCAGGGACTAAAAGGTACTGAGGAAGATTTAAAAGCAATTCAAAGAAAGCACTTTAAAAGGCTGGTCCCCACTGTTCAGTTTACTCTAACATCATTAAACTTGTTAGAGACAAGGAAACTTGCTCGGTATTAAAAATAACACATACGGTATTCACTGCTAAGGTACATACTATTTAAACTCAGATTTGCTGAGCTTTCAGCAAATGTACCGTTTTATGCTTCATATTTAAAATGTTTTAATGCTCCAAATTAGGTGTATAGGTCAAGGGCTGTATGGAAAGAGGGTGCAACATACATGACAGAGCTTTCATTTACATATAAAGAAATACAGTTTGAATTATCATATAATTCTTAAAACAGTGCATGGTTTGAAAGGAATGTGAGAGGAAATCAGGTTCATATTTTTCCTTGTAACATCTATAAGGAATCATAGGTTTGCATTTTGAGCCCAAGCTTTACAGAAGACAACATGTTAAACGATAAGAATTCACGCCTTGTTAAATTGTTAGACATAAACAAACAATGGCAGACCATCAGTGTGACTGCAAACTATATTATCTTTGTGGAAAAATAGTAAATATCCAGTTTCTTAGCTATTACTGGTTTGCACCATTTGGGTTGATGTTACACAAGATTTTGTAATGACTTCATATTAGCACTCCTTCTTGATTGTTTATAGTTCAATTAAATTTGTATTTCCTCAGTGTAAGGTAATACATCTGTACTTTGTGTGACTAGCATAAATAATAAATAAAGAAATACATTCTGCCCAAATACTTATTTCTGGACCTTTTCTTCAAAGACCAAATGTTTGTCTTCATGTCAACATTTACATTCCTATCTGCAGTTCTACACCGGTTCATGAATCTGGCCATGTATGCTCTTCAAAAGTGAAATGATTGATATTAGAGGAACTGAACATGGAATTCTCCTAATGACATTATTCACAACAATGCACAAGCCCTGATAATTAGATTTACTTGAAAACTACCTGCAACTTTTCACTGTCTCTAAAGTGACAAAGAACCCAAGTGCACTTAACCATGAGTAGGAAAATGGGACAAGCCTTAGGTAGTCATGTGTTGAACAAAGTCTGTAGCTACTGGACATCACCACTGATGTCAAACATGTTCACATGCATAAGGAAAACATTATCTTCTGGTTATACCTGAACTGCAGTAGTAACTAGCCCTGCTTCAACTGTGCCTGTACAGCTTCAGGAGATCAGCTAGATATGCCATAGTTAAACCATTAAAACTTTAGACCTCATTTAAACAACATTAAAACAGGAAGGACTTTGACATCAGTGCAAAACGTAACAGGCAGCCATTTTAGCTTGAATAAGACTGGGGTAACATGCTCAGAATTGATTTTTCCTGGTAACAATGCGGACTTCAACATGCTCCTCCTGTCCAATCTAGAGATCCAATCTTATAGATTCTCTGCATTGTGTAGAGTTAGCTGTTATGGAAAGGATGTGTATAAATGTAATAATGTTATTTTTATAATGCCAAATGAAAAACTACTATCAAGGGTTATAAAATGGTCATCATTCTCTAGGGTGAGCACCCTTAATGCATAGAGACATGGTACCAAATATAAGTATTTCTGATTTAAGAGATTTTTGAAGAAGGACAGTTCAGCTATTCTGCTAATCTGGCTAAATGAATTAGTGTTTCATGAAGACAGACTGTGTTGGTAAATAGGTGCTGTGCACCTAATAAACGTTACTTTATTTAAGCATAAATTATAAAGAAAGATTTAGGAACAAACTTGTCAAAACTAATGCTATCAGTTTGAAAAGCACATATGTGGTTTGGGTCAATAGCTTTTTTGCTAACAATATTACAGCTTGATTATTATTAAAGGAGTTCTTTATTATTTCTTTATTATTAAACACTCTATGAGACACTAAATAAAAGAGACAAAAAGCTTTCCAAAATATCATAATTACTTGTGATTCTGGTTAAAATGAGTTCAAAACATAAAGCGTATGTCACTTTTTTGTCTCAACAGCCGTCCAGATACTACATTCCTGTGGTTCATTACCCCACTAAAAGCAATCCGCTATTTTATCTGCAATCAGTACAAGTGGCTTGTGATCAAAATTGTCCTGGCTCTGCTCCTGCTCGCCATCGTGGCCCTGTTCCTCTACAGTATGCCTGGTTACATGGCCAAGAAACTTCTTGGAGTCTAAGTAAGGAAAAATAACAGGCTTTATTTTTGATCTCTAAAATCCATCTAGTGAAATGCTGTGCTGGAAATAAATATCTTGATTTTGTTTTTTGGAAGGAAAACATATATAAATGTTGCAGTCAGCATGTGTTGTGTTTTCTCTGTTTTAAAGTTTGACAATAAAATGTTGGCCTGTGTAATATTATTTTGAGCTGATTCGCTTTTTTAAGTGTTGACTGCTGAGTGGAATTAGCAGGATTCTTTAAATTATGCTTTTATGTGTTAAAATATGCCTTACTTTATGTACACTCTCAGTAATATCTCACCATGCGATATTCCTTTCACTTTTTAATTAATGGATGTTACTTTTTTCCATAATTCATAATTCAGCAAAATTCAGTTGCTACCTGTGTTTTCATGTTTCCTGATTAATCTATTTACAAATTCAGGCAACTGTTTTTGAATCATCAAATTTATTATTCAAAAAATAGTGGTCTTTTCAACAGGCCTATACCTACCTCACATGGGCAACACACGGCCCATGAACCCATGTACTATTTTAACCCTGCCCTGGTACCATGGGGTCTATGTGACCCCAGCCATCTTTGGACCATGATTTTGGAAACTATCCAAAAAAAGGATGAAGTAAAGGAAGTGGTGCTCACCTGGCTTCAGGAGCAGCCCAAAAAAAAACCTTCCAAATGTGTCATCTTGCACGGGGACTATGTGGAAAAGTGATATGTTCAATTTCTCACAGTTACTCTTCTGTTAAAACTGTTAAATATATTTTGCCTTTACTTTCTGATTCTCCCTCGTATAAAGAGTAGTTTTGATTCATAAGCTAAGTGAAAAGTTTATTTAAAAAGTATGATATTAAATATGACCCTTAATATGGACCATGTTTTTTTTGGAAACTATCAGGATTAGTGACCTTGCCTGCCACGTGTTTTCTTGTAAGGCCTTCCTAAGTATGTGACACATATTCGATAGTTTCAAAGTCTTTCAGCTTATTTTTTTATTTAGGTTTATTTTCACATTGCCATAGTACCTTCAATAAGACGGGTACTATGGGGTCAATTTGACCCCAAGCGAAAATAAACCTAAATAAAAAATAAGCAGAAAGACGGGTATGTGTGATCACAGAAGCCAAAAACTGTCAGAAGAACCGATGCGAAATATTGTCAGACAGAATCCAAGGCTGAAAGGGAATGGGTGTCAAGCAGACACACCCTTGAAAGCATTTGATTTATTTTTCAATGATACCATGATAACAGAAATTGTGACATGGACCAACCAAAAAAATTAAAACGTGAAAACTGGTTCCACAAGCCAGGCTGGATTTTTGTATCAAAAACCCACCACCAGAGGCACCCACAGCAGCCGCAAGCACCACACAGCGTCGTACAGGACAACGCAAGAGACACTATATTTGTCCCAGATCAAGTGACAAGAAAACCAAACTAGTTGTGCCAACAGTAAACAATGCCAACAGTAACATTTTTGCCTGTGAAATAAGCAGAAACTTGCACATTAAGCATTGTGCAATATTATTTGGATTTTATAACATTGTCATACCATATTATTTCAAGGAAAACAAAATATTGTAAGAAAGTGGTGTTATTCTAGTCTTATAGCATGTTTTTCACCATGGGGTCAAACAGACCCCATGGTACCAAGAATATGACTTTTTTCATGGTACCAGACCAGGGTTAAACTTGCCTTCAAAAAATGCTACATTGTGTATCTGTAAGTAAATGGCAAGTTAATCTGAACCCAACAGAGGGCGCTCCTGGGTGTGGGCAATAGAACTTGGTGTGAGTACACCCTCAGATAACAATCCTCATGTGACAGGCTTATCATTTCATTAGCTGTTGGGAAACAATCTGTTAAACTGAAATAAATGCATCAAAGATCAATTGTGTTATATGAATATAAATATTATACATTTTAAATTTCTCTAAACACAAATATATGTACAGTACCGTGCAAAAGTCTTTGGTACCCTAATTTTTTTAGTACACATTTTGTTATAGGTATTTATTTTTCCGATTTCTGCATTACTGAGTAAGTACGAAAAACAAAGTTTGATGTCCAGACATTACTTTAAAAATAAAAAAAATTCTTTGCACAGTATATGACAAGTTTTGTACGTCAGTAAGAATGCAATATATGACATAAGAGAGCACTTTTCAGAGAAAACACAAGATGAGGACTCCTGGGTTTTGCATACAAAAAATGAAACAAGTTCACAAGTCCGAATCTCCAGAAGAGCAGCGTGGCAGAAAAACTTGCCACCTCATTTCCTTATGAAGCTGTATACATTGTGCCTGGGATTACTGTTTAAGAAAAAAAAAAGGGTCATCATACCAAATCTTGACTTTGTTTAGTTTATCACCGTTTCCTGCATGTTGTAGTATTTTTCCTTTGAGTGGAAAATTTTAATTTCATTATTTTTGAAGTCATTTTCAGTAAAGAGGTCATGGGGAGAATACTACCTGATAAAACAAAAAGGTTCCTTCGAGCCGGATTCGAACCAGCGACCTAAGGATCTCTATGAGTAATCCACTACAGTCCTCCGCTCTACCAACTGAGCTATCGAAGGCCACGAGCACAGCTTCACACCATTTCCTTTTGAACACTGAAACCTAAAAACAAACTGCGCTCACTGTACCAGGGATTTACACTCTCCACAAGTTATTGATGTGTTATCGAGGCTTTGACTTTATAATATTTTTTTATTGTGGCGTCCAGAGAAAAAAAAGGCTCCGGAGCTCTGAATCACTAAAACAGGGAACACAGCGCCATCTAGTGGAGTAATTCATGAAATTATCAAGCTGACTAACGCCGGTATGGATCGTTACACGTCAAAACACGGAGCAACTGGGCAATATATCAGTATTCATACAAAATCAGCAATAAAAGCAATGCACAAATAATTATTAAAGCTTTTTACTTTGCGATTCTGGTAATCTGTATTTACTTGCATTTACTATAGAAAAAAAGAAAAAATGGCTCACAAATGCGAGTCGGTTCGTTCATTTAACAGAGTCGGTTCAGGTTCATTAGCTAACGACACATTACTACTGATCAGAACAAGTGGCAGACAGACAGAGTGGTGGAGCTCCTCCATCTTCATACGTAACTGAATGGACTTCCGGCCCTGTGTTACAACAATTAACTTCCGTCTTAATTAGCAAAGAAATCTGAAGCGCTAATGCTCCACTAATCAACCTGTTTAGGTGAACTGGCTTGAAGACGCTTAGCACTCACAAGGGCGGTTTACCGTAAGTCAGGTTTTTCAGCAATTTTTCCGTAAATACTGTCAAATAACTGGTATTTTGGAGAGGATGATCTATCCCACCCCTCCCCCATTGCCTCTGAACGAAATTCTGTGCTGAGTCGACTCCAAAGCTTTGGCATAATTAAACTCCCAATACGTGGGAATCGGTTCTTTTGCGGTATCGACTCCCAGCTCACACTTTCCTCGTCTGGGACTGTGTGTGTTTTAAACGCCCAACCACTCGCTCCAGTGCATTAAACAGCTCACCAGGAAGTAGAGAAGCTGATAAATGACCTAACACGATTAAGAACAGCTATATACATGATCATATAACTAGGGGCAATTGAGACTGCAACCAAGGGGAGAGCATGAGATACTTTTCTGCCCTAATCCTAATTGCCCACATTCTTTGGATCTGGGGCAGTACAGTGGTGCAGGTTAACACTAGTGCCTGACAGCAAGAGGGTTTTGGGTTTGAACCTGATGGACACCTGGAGCCTTTCTGTGTGGAGTTTGCATGTTCTCATGATTTCCTTCCACAGTTTTCCACACAGGATACTAAAGGACATGATTTAGTCCTTTAGAAGCACAGTGATGTCTGCTCGTCTAATCATTTATGTTCAAAATATAAAACCAGAGATAACAGGTCTCCAGTGTAACCTTAGCAGTCCTTTTCTAGGGATCTGCCTCATTCAAATATTCAATACAAACCTTAACTGATTGTTAATAAAAGCAATCATAATCTTCAGATATGCATTTTCGCACACACACAGGTAGGTGGGTGGGATATTTTATTGTGGCACACATGTAAACACACACTTGCATCATAAAACAAGTGTTTAAGCAAGAGTAGGTGATGTCAGGATGGAGAGTAGTGTTCACTACGAGTCCCTAGTTTAGTCCACATTTTCTTTTCTGACAGTTTGATTAGGCAACATGAAATTATTCCCTTAATTTGGGTTTAAAGGTGTTCACAATTAAGAACTTGTTTAAAAAGTTCAGAATACAGTGAACTTATTTAGTGTTTAAAAAAAAATGTCAGTGCTATTTTGTCAGTTTGTTATTTCCTGTTTCAGTGGCTATTTTTGTCAAAGGTAAAACTTTTGCTAAAATGTGGCTTAAATCAAACCTCATGTAGTCACGGGAATTTCAAGGCAGTTCAGTATATCCATTCTATACAGCCTAACCAGCACAGCAATCTACATAGGTATGTCATGCAGTTGTCTCAAAAATACACTACTGTGCGTGGTTCTTTTGAAATTTATGTATGATGTTGCACATGCAGAGATACAAGAAACTGCGACTATCTTGTGGTGGATTCTTCTACATCCATGCAGCCATCACCGAAGTTTCCCTTTGTACCTAAAATTCAACATGAATATAAGAAATAGTGACGACTATTCCTGTTATAGTTTAACATTAAGATGCATACAGTAAACTTACTTTGTTTAATTCAGGGAAAAGCTCCAGAATGACTACATCAAGCAGGATGTATGTCAGCTGAAAGGAGATGTCACAAATTTCCTAAATTCTTAGCATTTTTATGGCAGATTTCACAATGGATGCAAACATTTATTACCACTTACCTGCTTGTTAAGAACTGGCTGCTGAAGTCCATCAAAAAGAAGCCTTATGCCCTCATACTTTGCTTCCTCTCCAATACATTTTCCAAGCAAATCTAACACCAAAGCACCAATTTCAGTTCATTACACAAATATTATGAAGTTCACAAATCTGAGAAATAATGGCCCTTATGCCAAACTGGGCATAAGACACAGACCACCAAACTGACTTCTACTGCCTTTTTTACATATCAGACTCACCATGATTTACACTCTTATGCATGTACTTTCATAATCAAGGTATCTAACATCTTAGTACAGGGTTCAGGGTGATTACCAATGTTATTTTCGTTCAGTATTGTTGCTATACAATGTACTACAATTATTCATATTACATTTGACAATTTACCAGTAAAATTCAACATTTTTATGGTTGTAAATTTCACACAAATGTACACATTCCAACCATAATACCTGGATAAAATTTGTATACATACAAATAATCTGTCAATTAAAACCATTCGAGTGAAAATACTTTTTGATTCATACACTGCAACTTTAAAATCAACAGCTGCTCAACCTGGAATGTAATTCCTCATTTCGTCAAATGTTTTTCTGGCTCTTCTTTGCTTGTCTTCTAAAGAGCGTGGCTCACTGTTCTCACAGAATACAGCGTCTAGGGAGGAGTACAAAATTGTCACATGATAATAATATTAAAATATAAATGGCAAGTGACTGGAAATTTTAAAAAAAAATTCAACGTCATGTTAAATTAACACTTAATCCATTTTAAATGCTAATTATACAAGGCAGTTTATTAAGGATGTCTGTTATTTAATAGCAGGGGTCAGTTCCTCTAACATTTGTTACCTCTGAGCAGAGTGATAAGTGAAACCACACGATGCTCCTGAAACACCTGGTCTAGTTTGTTCTGCAGGTAGTAGTCAGTATATGCCTCCAGTGTGTTTTTAAACAGGATGCGGCCACCCATTAAGAGATGATGTAACCAGTCGGGTATATGAAATACCACTCGTCCTGCCAAGATTTTGTGCAAAGGGCTTCATAATTCTACATACATGCATACACATATATACATTATATATACAGTGATTCCCCGCCTATCACGGGGGTTACGCCACTCCTGTGAAAGGTGAAACTCGCGATGTTTTGACGTTACGTTAATTTTATTATTTATATATATTTTAAGGCTTAATAAACCCTTCCCACTCTCTTATTAACCTTTCCC
>JAQLOM010000005.1:7645336-7660486 GCA_030068315.1 Chrysichthys thysi
ATTTATTATTACTTTTGTCAGATTAAAGTTATTTCTGTGACCATTGTGAGTTTTTCTTTCATTGACTGAAGGGTACCGACAATTGTGTCCACGTGTGTATATATGCATCCCCCCCATTAATCTAAGTTTGTTCTATTTTTGTACATTAAGCTGTAAAACTAATCTGTAAAACACACAGCAAACCTGCTTTTAAATATTGCTGTGCATGTGAAATTTGTATTAAATTTTTTCTCTTGAAAAAAAACTTTCATTATTCATGATCACTGACAGCAACAGCACAACTAAAACTTACTGGAGAGTTGTCAATGAAAATATGCAGCAAGTGGTTCACAGTATCCTAAAAGAGAAAAAGGGGACACTGGTTTTGTTTTTTTTTTTGTATATGAACGAAAAAAAGCCCATCATCGAAACAGGTTTCTTTCCCACTGAAACTCACAGGATCAGCCAAGTAATCCATGGAAGGAAGGAATACAGAGCCAGCAAGAACCTCTCTTATCAGAAGAGTAAGAGATCTGGAAAATACACAGGCATGCAGCAGAAGAGGAAAAAGCGAAGAAATGTTGCTAACACTCATAATGACAGAGTTTCATTACCTGCAGTCAGTAGCTTTTGGAGGCAAAATATATGGGAAAAGTATCTCAGTAAGCTTGCGTAGGTAGAGCAGTTCATCCCTCCTGCTGCGCAAGGCCACGTGCAGATCAGGACCGTATTCCTCTAACGCTGCCTGCTGCAAATGCTCTGAGTTCTTCACTGCAGTTCATACAGAACAGTGATCAAGTTAACTCCAGAATTAAGCACAATATTAAAAAAAAAAAAAAAAAAAAAAAAAAAAAAAAAAAAAAGAACGTTTCTTAATGCAATTGCAAAACCTTGCAAACCTATTTTGTAATGTCTGATAAAGTTGAAGACAGAGGAATCTTGGAACACTTGTCCAGGCAGAAAATTTCAAACCTACTTTCAGTATATTCTTAGGTTTGTGCACATGGTTGACCTTTTTTTCAACCAGTTTTGATATGATTGAAATCCAGAGACAATATCTAGCCATGGTCACTTCAAAGCATTGATTTTGTGTTTCCCAAAAGCCTTTCTGTGATGACATGGGTGTAAGTGTGGTGTTATTAACACCAAAAGGTTGATCTATGGCCAAGCCCCAACTTCCTAGTAAAAGCAAGCAAGTTTTTGGCTAAAATATCCTGACGACGCCATCTTCACTAGTGCCCTCCTGTGGAGCCCTAACAAATTAGCATGCATGATTAAATACCTTTTTGTCTTGCTTTGGCAATTATTTCAATGTGCTTCATGGCAACTTTAAGTAGTTTGAGTGTTATGAGAGATGGAATATCAACCTGTGAAGAAAAAGAGAATTTCACATTAGAAATGCAAAGAAAAGACACATTTGATGTGACAGCAATGATGGGCTTCCTATCAAATAGCAAAATCCTATGCTAAGTAAAATATAAAAATGATGAAATAATACATTACTCTCTGTGCCCGGCGGACCAGTACTGCAGTGACAAAGCGCAAGGTCACTCTGAGATCATCCACAAATGCCTCATCATCTGTGATATCCCTACCAACAAGATTCATTTTTATTGCCTGTGTCTTATTATATAAAGACCTGAAAAGATGCAATCAACATACCTGTACCACGGGTACACAAAGTTTTCAAGGACGAGCTCAAGAATCTGAGGACAGATAAGATTCTCGAACAACCATTCAAAACTCTATAGGAAATCATTTTAAACGGAGGTCATAAGAAGTTCTCAAACCTCTGAAAGAGACGTATCCACCTTGGAGTGCACTTTTAGATCCAGCCATGGCTGATAATTTTCAAGAAGCAATGTTGGTCTATCAGAACAAACAATACAAATCAAGCATTTTAGTAGCTCGATCAGGGTTAATCTTAGATGAAGATGAAACACTAGCAGTTACATTTACCTGTGTCTTGTGCATTTAACTTTCCCACAGACAGCACAGCTGTGGGCAAAAGGAAACAGCTCTTGCTGCTCTGGCTGTTAATGCAGAAAAAAAGTTGACTGAAATACTGAAAGGTGTGTACTAAAGTAATGTAAAGTAATAATTATATAAAGGTATAGTAAATAAGTATTCAGAGGCATTTGTTCTTGTTATTTAATAGACTTCCATTGGATATATCCACTTCAAATTTAGATACATAATATCTTCAGAATTTTTACATTTCGGATTTAAAAATATTAGTAATGCAACTGAACTGAACAAATAATGCCTCCTAAAGGAACACGAATACAGATGAATATGAACAACAGACAGCGTTTTTGGTGGTTGTTTGTTTGTTTTTAATTAATTCTTGCCAAAAATTTACAGATTAGGTGTGTGCAGTGGGATCCCACCAGTATCAAAAGGTCACGCAACATCTTTACTTTCATTTGGAGTTTTAAAGAACAGTTCATAAATGCTTGTGGGGAGGGTTGCCAGGTTACAACTCCAACTTAAAAACCTAATAAAAAAAAAACTTTAAACTATCCCAGAGTGTTTGGGGGAAACAACTGCCTCATGTGTCTTCTATATCTCTTGGAAAACAAGTTAACTTAGGAGCACATATCCAATTTTCAGTATTTATCTGAAATACACCACCATTATATTTTAAACCTGGTAACCCTTCTCACATAACCAAGTTCACCAACATGGATATAATTACAGGTGCTACTGGGTTTTTTTTTTTTGTTTTTTTGGTTTTTTTGCACTTTGAAACGTAGGTAGATTGCTTACACAATTCGCATGTCCTGCAAATTGCGATTTATTATTATAATCTATAAATAAAATATTTTACCAACGGCCCTGTTTTTTTTTATGTTTTCCCAGAGTTCCAATAAATACTGGTAGGGCTAATGTTACATAAAACCTTTCAGTGTAGACCACAGACACTTCTGTTTTAAATCTGAGTAATAAAACAGATACAAATGTTCCCATGCAAATTTCCCCTGATGCCTTTATAAAAGACCTAGTTAGCAATCATGATGGTGATAAGGAGCTTTCTAAAGTTCTCAGGGGCATTATTAAACAACACTTGATTGGAAAAAAACCCTACAAAACTATACTAAAGACCTTAAACATCCCTGCCAGTATAATTGCTTTAATAATAATCAGGTGGAAAATTCATAAAACCACAACCTTCAATCTTCCCCAAACAGGTGCCCCATGCATGATCCCACATCATGCTCTCATACTGATGAGAAACAAGGTAAGAGAGAAGCCAGCAGTCACATGAAAAGAGTTGCAAGACACCCTGAAAGCAGCAGGTTCAACAATTACTCAGAGTAATAAGAACAGTGAGTACACAAGCATTGAACTGCACTGTAATCATCTCCATTCCCACACCCCAGGCAGAGATGGATATCTAATAGCATTTAGACAAATATGAACTCTGCTGGAACAATATACTCCGGTCAGATAAAACAACCCTTTGGAACCCTCAGACAATAATTCACCTTATCATATTTAGAGAAATAAGGGTTGTCTTTATAATTCCAAGAACACCATATCCACGCACACAGAGAAACACAGAGGCAGGAGCATAATGATATGGCACTACGTCATTGCAGACAGTATCGGGGCACTGCACAGTGTCAAAGAAATCATGAATGGGACAATGTACTGGGACATATGAGGACAATTTAATCTTATTGTCCATGAAACTAAATGTGAAGAAAAGAAGGATTTTTTTTAACTAGACGGTGGTCACAAACATATCACCAAAATAGTTAAAAAAAATGTTCCTGCACGGCCTAGCACATTCTTTAAAATTTATTGACATTACAAGTCCCTTGGAGTGGACCAAACCTGAGCCACAATAGCTTATTATCTTTTAGCATAGATGCTACATTGATCTAACTACAAAAAACATCTTTGCAATAAAGTACTAATGCAGATAATTTATCAATTTTGTTATCAAAAACATATCTTTTGGGGGGCAACACAATGCTACAGTGGTTAGCCCTGTCTCCTTACAAGGAGAAAGCTCTGGAATGTAAATGGCTGTTTGCCTCTGTGCTAGATTAGCAATCTTCCCAGGGTGTACCCCACCTCGCACCCAAAGTCAACTGGGATTGCCTCAAGTATCCCCACGATCCTGACAGATAAATGATATAGATAATGGATGGAGAGATGGATGGAAGGATATCTTTTTATGATTAGGAATACATACTTTTTGTTCATACGTCGAAGTAAAAAGGCCAAAGACATTGTGATTGTAAATCTGAAGTGGATTTTTGCACTGGAAGTACATTAAATAAAAAGAAATCTGAATACTTATATTTATATTGCATAGTGCTCAGATTATTTTTACAAAAAAAGTGTACCTTTTTCTTTGGTTTAATAGTTATAAGGATATTGGGCAGCAGTGTCTCAGGTCCCAGGGAGCAGTAAAAGGTAACCATTCCAGCTAAGAATGACCAAAATATTACAATAACGTGAAGATACCTGAAACACAATTAATGACAGGTATCACTCTCTGTGAGCCATACACTCCATATAAGTACCAAACTGTACTCTTCCTTACAGCTGGGTTGGTATCATCACGGGTGCATCTTTTGCATTTTTATTAGGGCTGGGCGATATGACCTGTAAATTATATCACGATATTTTCTGACATTTTCACGATAACAATATTCATCAAGATATATGTTATGCTACAAAAATAATGTTCAGAGACAAAAGAACTTACAGCATGTGCAGCCTGGAGCCAGGGGGTGCTTATGAGCTCTTGTACAGACAGTACGTTTGTGAGATACTCAAGGCCTAATATTTCTTAAGCTAATTCTACATTTCATGCTACATTACTCTGACTCCTCACTGATGTATTGGGGGGAGGCAGAAACATGCAGCTTCCTGTTCAATTCAGGAGGAAAGCTGATACAGTGGAACACTGGATTGCGAGTAACTTGGTCTGCGAGTGTTTTGCAAAATGATTTTTAATAAATTTTGACTTGGTTAACGAGTGAGGTCTTGCAACACTTTGTCTGCCAAGCCTCACGTGATCACGACTTCTCTCTCTCACTCACTGCAGGATTGTGGCTCACTCATATAGTCAACATCCACACTAACATAGAAAAAGACTGATTCCTAACTACAAATGAGATCAGGGAGATGTGTAAAATGTGGGAAAGAGTGCAAAACTTTGTAGAAAAGAACCACCCGAATAAGGCTGTAGTAGTGCAAGCGATGAATCAGTTTAATGACAATGCAATGTCACATTTCCGCCAAATCCTCAAAAGCAGCGATCACTGGATAGTTTCCTTGTTAAAATCACATGAAAAGAAAAAGATCCCAGTGAGCCGACAGACTGGAGTGATCCTGTGAGTTGTAGTGAAAGTCAAAAGTGAAAGTCCTCTCCCCTCTCCCTCACACCAGCCACGAGTCTTTTTCAAGGTAAAGTGCAGGTTATTTGGTTTTTATCAGGTGTGGTGGGGTTGAATAACAAGAAACAGAAACTTAGTCAGAACCGGAGAACGCAAACAAGGGAATAGTAAGGCTTGGCAAGAGCGTGGAAAATGGCAACTAATGCTCTGCGACCTTGGCGTGCTTGAGTGAGTCTTTTTATAGCTCCTGCAACCAGTCCCAATCCAGTCGCCACCCATGTGACGCACCATGGCGTTGCGGAGGAAACCCATGAAGTAGTCTTCTGCAGCGCGAGTTCTTTGTCATGCGCCACAATTGGGAGTGTTCAGAACAAGTGCGCTACACACGCACTCCACGCGGGCAAATTCATGACAATTTCATGTATTTTTACATTATATTTTTTATTAATCATTTTTCTATAAATATTTGCGGGCTCTGAAACGAATTAACTGAGTTTCCATTATTTCTTATGGGGAAATTTGCTTTGATATACGACTGATTTGGATCATAAGCACATCTCCGGAGCGAATTACGCTCTCAGTCCAAGGCTCCACTCAGTTGGTTGACAATATGAATGGTCATAGTGCGATAACAATAATTTACCGATATATCGCCCACCCTTAGTTTTAGAAAGCACTGTACCTTTAATTAGCTTCCAGACTGACGCTTTAAATGTATACCTGCAGTACATCCTATATGATGAATAAAAACTCCTCTCACTGATAATAAAACTGTCATGCAGCTTTATTTCTGAATGTCGTATATAAGGCATTGATCAGTCCTACACTGAACCATTACCTATTGAGTAAGACAGTAGACACAAGCAGGAGCACAAGCAGAAAGCAGAAGACGGGATACTGTCGGCCCAGCTCTCTCCACAGCTCCAGTGTCCGCCTCACCTTCCGTAAATACACGCCGGGGAAAGACATCTCTCAGAGCTGCCGAAAAGTAAAGCAGCCTTGCGTTCATTTCTCCAGTTTATCACAATAATAATAATAATAATAATGGGACTGCTGTAACAGGTGCAGGCGTTTTCCTCCAACTCACCTGAAGGAAGGTATCGCTCACCCTCTACAGCTTTAGCTAGTTGTTTGTTTTGACAGCTGAACAGCGCCGCTACATCACTCTCCACCCAACTCTCCGGCGGAAATAACGAGCTCCAAGCGCGTTCACAGCGACAAGATTCAAACGCGCAATAACTATTACACTAATACGTCTCTTTTTTGGGTTATTATCAGCTGCTCAACTTGCGTTCAATTCTGATGCGCATTATAACGGATCCACGCGTGTTCATTTGGGGTTTGGTCTCAGAGTTGCGTCATATCCGGGCAGAGGCGCGTCTGTGAACACGTGCTCGTCCAAGGCACTGGAGCAGTTTGGCACTGAAGCTCAAGGCCTGACAAGTTCATTTCAAGGAACGATAAAGTGACTTTTAAACCATATCAGATCATTCCCATATATACATACATACATACACACAGCTGAGTCTGAATATATTCCAGCTGAATGAGAAAGAGCAATGGGGATAAAATAGAAACTATCACACCTCAAACTTGTTTTTTTACCACTTAAGGCTATTACAGTAAACAGTTTTAGGACAACAGATAGAAATCAAAAACTTTATTACAAAAATAAGTTACACTCACCTCATTTTACAGTATAAAACAATTTATTTGCGGGAATGCAAAAACGTTGTTGGCCACCAACAATAGTTTAAAACTGCTAACATGTCAAAAGGTTGATACAGCTTCATCAAGAGGGAGTTAACTGTGTACAAAACCGGTTGAATGGTTCAGTCAACTGTTTGCTATATAATGGAATATAAACCAAAGCTGCAGCATCCCTTTTTCCACTGAATGATCCCATCCCTTCCCAGTGAACAAAGTCAGAGTCACAGAAAATGAACAGGGCCTAGATTTTCTGTTGACTGATCTTGGGTGGAAATGTGATCGCTCTTTCAGAATGGAGCATGATTCAATAAAACAAAAGGCAAGATGATACATGATGTTTAGATGGCTGTTTTCTAAAAACTGTACTTCGACTGTTAGAAAAAGAGACGCTGCAGGGCTTACCAAAAGCAGTTGACGCTTGATGTTCAAGCCTTTACAAAAGTAACATTTTATTCCAAAACTATCATACAATCATACAACCAGTAACTACATAATCTGAAGAAGCAAGGAAGCTAATTCAGTTCAAAATACGATAAAAGCAGGGCTTGTTCAGGCTCATCATATGAGATTATTTTGCATGCCCAGTTTGACTGTTTGCAGTGTCAGAGCAGCAGCAAAATGATTATATTACATTAAGTACATCTTTTGAGCAGCTGCTCTAATGCATATTTCATAAAAAACAAGCCCTGCTTTCATCAATATAAGTTTCCCTATTTACAGTACAGGCAGGGTAGTTCAATCCTCTGTACTGAGGTAGTTAACCAACCCTTTAAAGACAAGTTCTGAAAAGAACCACTTTCCTGGAATGCCTGACTTATCCATGCAAGGTGGTTACACCAAAAACCTGCAGATGGCATGTCCTTTTCATCCAAATAATTAATTTAGATAAACATGGATATTCCGACAATAAAACTGCAGTTAGCACAAAAAATATACATTATCATCAAGCTCCACTGAGCCACTTCAAACTCAGAGACTTTAAAAGTGCAAAAACAAAAAAATAACAATGTTTAGTATTCTTTAGGAACTCTGAACCTCAATTTTTTTTTTTTTTGTAACTGGTATACTTTGTAATATTTGGAGCATGTTTCAGGGGGGTAGGATGTGACAATTTAAATGGATGACTTATATGAATACAACAAGTCCAAGGGTACAAGTGAACAGAATTTCCACTGGTTTTCAAGGGTGGCAGTATGGGAGATCTGCTTCTGTAAGGCTGTAACATCATTGGGGCATTGCTTCGACCTTACCATCATCTTCACTGGCAGCTTATGGTGTAACCCCATGTAGCAAGTCAGTCTTCAATGTCACTGGTCAGGACCAGCCTCGACCCCCTTTCCCTGCTGAGAAAAATAAACCAGCTTTAACTAGAAATGTCAAAGGAAAGAAAAACAAAAACAAAAAAAAAACAACTTTTGAAATCAACAAAAGCATGGCATGTGTCAGGTAGTTGTGCGTTCAAAGATTTCACATGGCAGTGGAATTTTGCCAGTGTGGTTTGTGCAAAATAAAGTACAGAAACATTGCAGTAATGCATCTTTGTACATTATTTAAGCAAAGAAAATAAAACTGCCTTCACAAAATCACTTAGCCATTGCAAAACAACATTTTTGCTTAGATCTGTATATTCAAAGCAGATTTTCCAGAAAGAGAGAGAAATGTGCAAACCTTTGGTCCATTTCTTCCACAAGGTGCCTTTTATGTGTTAGCAATTTGAAAGAGGAAAATAGTAAACAATAAATGATCAGTTTTAACGAGCGGCAGCTAGTTATAGAATGGGGTTTCTTGTCCCAAGTCTCTCTCAGTCACATATTACGTACCACACGGCCTCTTTGTTGAGCTCCTCCCCTGGAGGCCCGTGCTCCTCTGCTGGATCCTGGGCCTCCACGCTGGGAGAAACCTCTTCCTCGAGTTGCAGATGCAACTCGACCCCGGGACAGAGTGGATCCACGAGTTCCTCGACCCCCTCGCCCTCTACCTTGAACTTGAAAGTCTTCATAGCCATAGTACGGATCTTCATAGCCACCTCGATAATTGTGATAGTCATAGCCATAGTATTCATAATAGTCATCATAGCCGTAGTAGTCGCGAGGGTAAGAGAAGCCTCCTCGGCCTCCCCGTCCTCGTCCTCTTGTGGGAGGTGGCATATGTGGTGGGCCATAATAATAATAATCATCATACCTGGAGGAGGCCCAGAAATGCCTTGTTGAAAACACAAGTAATGGAATTTGAGCAACACGCACAAGTCGGATAAGAAACAAAGAAGACACATAACTTACACTGTAGTATGAATATGTCGACTTACATTTGTGTTTTTGCTGCTTGTCTCTGAGCCTTCCGCTCTTTCCTCTTCTGATCGGGTGGTTTTGCAAAGACTATTTCAATTTGTTCACCTTCCAAATCTTTCCCATTCATTTCACCTAAAGCCTATTGGAAAATCCACAGTTAAACAAATCAGCTAATGTTTCCTAGAAATATGACAAGCGTTCTCATGAAAGAAAACTAATATGGTACCTTAACAGCACCATCTCTGTCCTCAAAGTGAATAAAGGCATAATCCTTAAGCTTCTTCACCCTCTCGAGCTTGCCAAATTGGCTAAAGGTCTTTTCTAAGAGCTCTTCTGACACAGTGCTTGCAAGGTTCCTTACAAACAGCACCTTAACCTAAAAGAGACAGGACAAAAACATATTCCCACCATAAGGAATTGCACACAAAGTGTAAGAAAGAGTGCCTTCAGCACATTTTCTGCTTGTTTACCTTCGCCATGACCTCTGGGTCAGGGTCTTCAATGGGATCAGCCCATTCCACGGTCACCACATTTCCCCACACCTTCACTTTACCACTCATCAACCTGCGCCGCGCTTGTGCTGCTGTTTTGTGATCCTCATACTCCAAAAAGCAGAAGCCTCTATTTTTCTTCTTGTCATCAGGCTGATGGTATAAAATTACATCGTTCAGCCCCTCTGAGAGAGAGAGAGAGAGAGAGAGAAGAAAAGTGAGTGATTAAGAATGGATCCAAGTTTCATGTCACATTTTACATATAATGATATAGCTCATACTGACAACTTGCACGCAAGAAATAACCTTAAGCTAGCAGGTTAATTGCCTTGCAGTTATTTTCCTACCTGTAACTTTAGCAAATTCCTCCACTATCTGCTCCTTGGTTTTGCTCTTGGGGATGGATCCAACAAAAAGTCTATTATTGGCCACAGAGATACAAACACCAATGTGTTTGCCAGGGCGGATCTCGCTGTTGTTACACTGTAAAATATACAAAATGTCAGGTCACGCTTAGGGTTGACCGATAATTTATAACATCCTCTGCATTTTGCACGTGTTAGGAATATAAGCTTAGCCTTCTGAAAGTATGCCACTTAGGGTGGCAGTATTTACTTTATAATCTAAACTGCTGTGCATGCTGTCAATTTACTAATTTCTTAATCTCAATCAAACCAGAAAAGCCTGTTTTGAAATCAATGTCTTCATTGCGCACCAGTTTTCATTATATCAAAAATGGTCAACATTCATACCAGTGATGCTGATTCACTTACTTGTTTAACAGCCTCTTGAGCAGCCTCTTTAGTGCAAAAAGTGACAAAGGCATAGCCTCTGTTCAAACCACTGAGGGGATCCATCATCAGACGCAGGTCCCATATGGGCCCTGCTTTTTCAAACAGGGGGACTAGCTCATCTTCAAATAGATCTCTTGGAATTTTTCCTACAAAAATCTAAAGAAAAGAAAGAGCCCCTTACTTACACAAGTGTAAAACTTGTAGAATGTATTAAACAAATTTTTTTTTATTCATTTAATAAATGTTTCTTCAATTACAAATAATCTGCTACAGTTGCATCCCAGACTTATAGTTTACCGTTGGGTAAATGTGCAGTAGACATTAAAAGACTTCGGATATCGTTGCTCTTACCTCTGTCCCAACTGTGGGTTGTGCACCTGAGTGGGTCGACTCAGGAGGAGGGCCGCCATATTTCCGCTGACCTGTTGTCACATCGAGTGTGTAACCAGTCCTCTCCAGCAAAGCCTGATAAATTAGAAAGATGAACACCCATCTGTGTCATACAAAAGAGGATTTTATAAAATGTTCACATTAAAAATAATACTTACTTTGATTTTTGCCTCATCTGGTCCTTTATTAGAATCTGACACTTTGGTCCCCTGTTTCTCCCTTTGCCTGTATGTCTTCATAACTCCACAGAGAAAGGCACTTTTGTTCTATACACAGAGTAAAAGGAAAAAAATCCACAATGGTATACGTACATTCTGTACACTTACATGGGAGTGGCAGTGAATCAGCTTGACAAACAAAGGGCATATTTCAAACTAAGCGTTTGTGTACTTTCCTGAAATACTGATCCAGTGCACCACAGGATTAATTAATTAAAATCTAACCCTCCAACCATAATGTAGAAATAAAAGCCAACACTTTCACCGTGTGTATAAGCAAAGTGTTAACTGGAACACAAACTGACCTAGCTCCATAGTGGCTGACTGACCTAGCTTTATTAACTGTATAACGTGCACCCCGGCTACAGTGGTTTGCCAGGGCTGATTACAGTCATCTTGCACACTCCAACAGCTTTGCAGTTTAGAACTTTATGCTCTACATCGGTCTGTGAACCGCTACATAATTCAGCATTTCGAGGGCTAGCCTTAGTACCAACCACTGTATGCTCAGACATAATAAACAACGGAAAAAAATACTGCTTGTAAAACAACGTTTTGGACAGTACTGTGAATCACATAACTGTCAAACTGACTGACAGGATTATTTTTTATCACCTTCATGGCTGGGCTCCTCAATACAAACCTACCTGAACATGTGAGAGGTCACTGTCTTTAAATTGGAGGAGGACTTGCAGAGCACCTTCTTCGTTAAATTCCTTTAGCGCTTCAATTGCCCGATCATCAAGGTCACTGTGAGAAACCAGACCTGAGCAAGAGATGCAAACAAAAGAATAATGCAATAATGATTAACTGCCAGTTCATTCTTTTATATCCCTCTCTGCACTGTGCTATTCAAATATCGCTGGTGTCACAGCACAAACATACAGGATTAATCACAACAGATGTCATGGTGTAATTTGAGATAGCCATCGAGAAACCCTCTGCATATCAAGCCTGCTCACAGTGATTTATGAGGACCCGTCACCTGTCTTAACCACTGCCAGCTGCTCCATTGTTCCTGCATATGTCCATCTGGCAACACACTTGCCCTGACACTGTATGAGGAGACCTCCTCAGGACTGCTTAACACTCAGCTTTAAGGGTCTATACATGAAATTTTCTGAAACTGCCACCCAGGATACTCTGTTTCCTTCAAACTGCTAAGGGAGGCACAGAGGGGGAGAAAAACTCACTGGCCATTTTTTTTTTTTTTAAAACAAGTTTTTTTTTTTAATTATTTTTTTTTTTTAACAAGCACCTTATGACTGCAGTACCCATTTTGGAAGGAAACCACAAAAAGTTGCTTTGGTTTTCCAATTCCCACAATACTGTTTATTTTTTTTTATTTATTTACTTTTAAAAGAACATGCAACTGAATTGAAACCTGAAAAAATGGGTGCGAATATGCTGAAAGTTCAAGGGGCCTTACCTGCTATGTAAATTTCATCTAGTTTGACAGCAACTTTTCTAGGTAACCCAGCGTCTAATAATGTCTGGAAGTGTTCTGAATGGGTAACTGCAGCCGAAGTCTCCATTGGTTCTTCAGTACCGTTTCCATTTATATGCTCTGTGGCCATGTCTCCGTTATCTGCGCAGATGCAATGAGCCAAATTAATTCAAACTGGGCAGAGGGCAAGGAACCTGTTGCCTGCCCCTGTGTCCACGTTCTCGCATCCCCTACACGAAGTGCACAGCACCAACTGAGCGATAATACAACTGGGCCCCAATGTTACTGCTTAAACAAATCAGTAGGCACATGAAGCTCGAACCAACGTTAATGGATACTTTCCACACCCACTTTTGAGCTTTGCAAGAACAGTCTCGTCATTTGCCAATTAAAAGTACCCGCATGCAAATGTCTGCACACAAGCACAAATCTACCCAGATCTGAACTTGAACTCCCAGTCTAGGTGTGCTTTTCCACGTGCTCTTTTGGAGGCTAATTTGCGCTCGTCTGATGCTACCTAGCGAGCATGTGACCGAGCAGATCACAAGTTGTCGAAACCCTCACTTGCATGAAACAGGAGCTCAAAGACCTGCCACCTCAGCGCCTGCTAAAGCCATGTCGTTTCAGTTAACATTTACTTCATAACAATAGATCACTCACTTGAACTTAATATCGGAAGATACCTGACTGATACACAGCCCAAAAAAACAAACAAAAAAAACAACAAAGTTACCAGGAGACACCTCCTGCTCTGAATGAAAATGGCTTAGTTTGGCACCTTCAAACGAGGCGGTCAAACTGCAATGTGGCGCGCTAATGACGGGAGCAGACTTAGCTAACCAGTAGGCTACCCGCCTAGCTAGCTAGCTACTCCATTTAGGCCAGGACACAAGAGCAACGTGGACACCTCCAACTCCCAACAGCTACCATGCTTTATTTGACAGCTACTGTGAACCACGCTTTCAAGCGACCTGTATGATAACCGAGACAGTACAGGTTTACAACTAGCATCCACATTGACGTGCACCGTTCACTGATATTAAGGAAAACTCCTTCATAACTTTGCGTTCTTGTTGTTAGCCAGCCCGCTATGTAGCTTAGTGGTTAGCTAGCCAGCCTGACAAGTTGGCCGGGAAATAACGCTTATCCTGTTTATCCATGTTAGCCAGCACTTTCAAAACAATTCTTGTCCACAGGGCAACAAAATGAACCCTATAATAATGAGAATAATTATCCTCAGGATTAAATGTCGAGCCGAGGCCTAGGTGAGTTAAGCTAGCTATATTAGCCAGATGCAAGTCAACGTGCCAACGTGCCGCCACACATGGGAGTCCATTTTCAAAAAGCCGGTCTAAGACGTCCCGACCAGTTTTCTAGCTACTTTTGTTTGAAAACAAAAGAACATCATATCGCAATTTTATTCCGCACATTTCCCTGCCAAGCTTAAGACGTTTATCGTACCTGTCGATTAATAATTGTTGTGTGTGGATGAGTCCGGAGGGAAAACGGGAGAAAATGAAAAAAGTGACCAAAACCCCTGCCGTTGGTCCGGCTCCGCTCTTGCACTTTGCTAGGACGATGCAAAATGGCGGCTAGTATCACGCCGCGAGATTTTTTCGGAAGCACGGGGTTTCTCACGCGCCCATCCAAGGATCGCTCATGGCGCGTTTGTGAGGCCGCTGGTGCCCATATACGCTAAATAAGCATTCTCTGGCGGTACAAAACAAAACCCTAACCAGCAGAGAGCAGCATTGTGTCTCAGGATTTTAGGATGAAGCTTATTTCCCCCAGTTTTGGTCCTGATATTCCTACGCACGGCACCGTTTTAGTGTTGTCCTTGTCCTCACACAGGGGTTCACATCTCTGGTCTGATCCAAACACGCCAGTTGTTTCATTATCTGATAATTATTTAATATATGTAATACTTGATTCATTGGAACAACGGGTGCTGTGAGGAGGGAAAACCTTAAACTGTGAAGGGAAAAAATCATAGAGAAAAAATATCAACATTCTTTAAAATAAAAATAAAAAATAAAAAAAAAGTCTCGCCCTTTAGGAAAGTCCACAACATGGCTGCCACACCAAGTCTAAAAACCTGGACATTCCACCTGTCACAACCACTAAGGCATGTGAACAGCTCGCATAAACGTGGTATTTTTATAATATAAAATGTATTATTATTATTATTATTATTATTATTTAAATCTAGAGAGGTGGAGGTATACTCTGGAAAGGAGAGGTTAGCCATAGCAAGGCAGAGTACATGTGTGTGACTGTGAGGGGCCCAAGTGTAACAGAAAGTTTACAGAGAGTAGAAATAAAGAAGGTGGAGGATTTTAAGTACTTAGGGTCAAGAATCCAGAGCAATGAAGAGTGTGGAAAAGAAGTGAAGAAGCATCTGCAAGCAGGTTGGAACGGGTGGAGAAAAGTGTCAGGGGTTTTGTGTGATAAAAGAGTATCAGCAAGAATGAAAGGA
>JAQLOM010000005.1:7661910-7685407 GCA_030068315.1 Chrysichthys thysi
GTGACCTGCCCAGGGCGTATCCCGCCTCTCACCTGATGTCAGCTGGGATTGGCGCCAGCTTCCCCCCGCGACCCTGACCAGGATTAAGCGGAAGAAGATGAATACTAATATGAATACTGAATAAGTACGTACTGTTATCATTACTATTGTTACAGTTTAGATTCTGACCTGAAACATTATTATTTACTCAATGAGGCCACCAAGTGGGCAGAATAGTTTATCACTATTGTACCTAACTGAGTAGGATCTTCTGATTCTCTACCTAACCGGCTTGAATCCTTCATTTTATTCGAGTTTACACACCAAGATCCATACCAGATGCTGTGTTTACCGACAAATATTGTCTTTATGTCACAGTATTCATATGCATCTAGCTATGATGATCAACTTTATGTATATACTGTATTTTATAAGGCACTGCATCCATAAAATGCTATTTAAACGGTCTAGATTATATGAAGTAAAGTGCACTGATATTGTTCTCTATGTTGGGTTTTCCTGTTATTCCTTGATATTGTTATTTATTGATAATTGATTCCTCTTCGATATACACTACCAGCCAACATTATGAGTAAACATGTATGCCTGCTAATTCATGCAATTAGCCAATCAGGCTTCGATGGATACAGGTGCAGGAGCTGAAGACTGCAAAAAGACCAGGTAATGCTATTCCTATCTTCAACTTGTCCGTTTTTGGTGAGTCTGTACCCAGTGTAGCCTCAACCTCATGTTCTTGGTTGATCCGACATGATCTTTCCGAAATACTCAAACCAGCCCCTCTGGCATCAACAACCATTCTAAAGTCAAAGTCCCTGAAATCCCAATTTTTCTCCATTCTAATGTTTGATGTGAACATTAAATAAACTTCTTGACCAGTGCCTGCTTGGTTTCATGTATTGTTCTGCTGCCATAAGAGTGGCTGTCTGGATATTTACATGAATATACAACTGAAAATGTGTTCCTATTAAAGTTGCTAGTGGTTATGTGTGTACCTGGATGGTGTATTAATACAATTCACTTACTCACTTACTCATCTTCTGCTGCTTAATCCTGTTCAGGGTCACAGGGGGAAGCTGGAGCCAATCCCAGCTGACTGCAGGCGAGTGGCAGGGTACACCATGGGCAGGTTCACAATCCACCGCAGGGTCAACACACAGAGACAGACAACCCTCCACACTCACATTAACACCTATAAGCAATTTAGAGTACTAGTCAATTAGCCTAATCCTCTCTGTGCATGTCTTTGGACTGTGGGAGGAAACCGGAGTACCCGGAGAAACCCACACGGACACAAAGAGGGCATGCAAACTCCTGGGGAACCACCACACCACCGTGCTACCCTGCAATTTGCTTATCTTGTTAAATTTGTGTTGAACTGAAATGGTTCACCCAATGATTTTTAATAATTTCTGGTGGAGAGATTAAAGTGACTGATTTTTTTGTTAGTTGGGTTAATAAACAACAAAAGGAACATTTTTGTTCACTGAGATAGCATTTGCATGAATCCCTCGGAAGTTAAGTAAATCTTTTATCCCTAGATGCAGAGTTCCATCTGCCACATTATGTATTAGGTTACATCTGTCTGAGGCCAGACTCTGGTTTCCAATGCAACCAAGGATAAATGGATTAGCAACAATGGAAAAACAGAAAGTAGTGGAAGAAAAAAAAAAAATCATATTTGATTTTTAATACTGTGAGTTGAATAGTTGGATAGAGGTGGATGCTGGTGATAACGGATGAAGTTACAAGGGAAAAGAAACTTGAAAATTAAATGATGGCAACTTTAACTTCTACAACAAATTATATTAGCCTGTACAGTTAAACAATTACCACATATAATGTCACAGGAGAAAGGAGCACTCGAAATGAATGATAGTGCGGAGAGGATCAAGAACAGGGGCTGCTTTGATAGACTGTTCCATTCTATTAGATTATGTGGTCTTTAATCATCTTTAGTGTAACCCACACTTGTATTAAAAAACCCAAATATTGTTTACAACAGCGCATATTCAGTTTTTCCTTTCATTCATTTAATGGACCATAAGGTCAGATAAAGGCCAGTGAGTCATACCAAGAATTAACTGCTGGTGCTGGTGGGGGTGGGGGTGGTGGGGTGGTACTTTTGAAGTTTTATTCAGTAGGTGTGGCTAGGACTAGGGGAGAGTATAAAACCCCTGAGGTGGATATATGACAGATGAATTGGCAAGATTTTGGTGTAAAGAAGAAGAAAGGTAGAATTTCTGAATTATTAACATTCAAAGCAATTTTATATGGAAACATAGCTGATGGTGGATGTTTTAAAGATATATTATTTCTAATATATATTTTGTTTTGCAGACTGTCCATAGCTAAGATGATTCTGATTCTTAAATACACTGGAGCAACAATCCTTTTACTGTCTGTTCTAATTGAAATTGGACAACTTTACCCAAACAATGACTGTAAGTTAATTCCTTTAATTTACAGAAATAAATTATCTTTATGAAGATTACGTTTAATACAATACCAAAAAACACCAGAGCAAACAGGAGTTCAATAACTGATAAACTAATATGCATAAGAATCCATTTGAATTAGTATTTCTTATGCTATCATTTCTGCTCATTATCCAAAAAGTTGGCTGTGAAGAGTGCAAACTCAAGGAGAACACTATTTTCTCAAAACCTGGCGCTCCTGTGTATCAGTGCATGGGATGCTGCTTTTCAAGAGCTTACCCGACTCCTTTGAGGTCTAAGAAAACTATGCTTGTCCCAAAGAATATCACATCTGAAGCCACGTGCTGTGTTGCCAAAGAGGTTAAACGGGTAAGATAATTAAAATCAGAACACTGTACTTGATATAAACATTTGTTAATAAATATTGTAGGTTCACTGATATTCTCTTTTTTTCTGGTCCCACAGGTTATTGTTAATGATGTTAAGCTTGGGAATCACACAGATTGCCATTGCAGTACTTGTTACTATCATAAATTTTAGATGTCATGATTTTGAAATAAACATGTTTGACTAGTGTGTTAAAGAAATCCCTTGAATGCAAGTTACATAAAGAATTACAACTTTGCTTATGAGTATGCAATATTTTCTGTGCTTAATGTTTCATGTGTTATTAAGCTATAATTGCTGATCTTATTAATTTAGAGAAATAAAACAAATTGATAAGTATAATTTGTCAACTGTGCCTTTAAAATAAAACATGCTGCAGCTATGTATGTATGTGTGTATGTATGTATATATCTATCAATCTTTATATATCTGCTATTTACTCTGTTATCCATATTATAATTTGAGTGTTGTTTTATCTTTTAAAATGATTATATGTGGGTGGCATGGAGGTACAATAGTTAGTACAGTCTCCTCATAGCAAGAAAGTTCTGGATTCAAACCTGCTGGTCAGCTGGGGCCTTTCTGTGTGGTTTTCATGGTCTCACGGTGCCTGTGTGGCTTACCCACTGCAGTAGATTGGTGGCCTGTATCCCACCTTTAATTCAAGGTCAGATAGGATTGACTCCAGCTTTCCTGTGACCCTGACAGAAAAGCTGTATAGGTATTGGATGGATAGATGATTATATATTGTAGCATACAATGATGGGGTGGCATGGTGATGTGGTGTTTAGCCCTGTCGCCTCACAGCATACATCACGGCAAGAAGGTCCTGGGTTTGATTCCCAGGGTCAACCTGTGTGGAGCTTGCATGTTCTCCCTGTGCCTGCACGAGTTTCCTCTGGGTACTCTGGTTTCCTCCCACTGTCCAAAGACATGTCCATTAGGAGAATTGACTACCCTAAATTGCCCATCGTGTGAGTGTGGTGTGTGTCCCTGGGTTAGGGGAGGGTTAAGCATGGGGCTAGTGACCTCACCTTGTAAAATGTGCTCTGCTACAGAAATGTCACCTGAACCCCGAGGGGACTGCCTGGCACCCAATGTGCTGCTGATGGTATGGGAGGAATAGTGAGTGAGTGATACAATAACAGACTGAGTAACTAACAAACCAATATACTAAAAAGAATATGACCCTTCACTCAAGAACTTACAAAACATATTATTTTTAAAATAATTGTTATCTTTCTACTTGCCATAGGAACATAGGAAACAGATGTTATACAGACGTATAGGAGGACCCACTAAATCACACAATAGTTAAAAAATGTATACATTATATGAAAATCTGTAAATTGGCCTAGTGCATAGATCTTTAGGGCCAGCGGTGTTTTAGTGGTTAAGGCTTCCAGCTACAGATCAGAAGGTCCTGAATGTAAACCATGGCACCACCCAGCAGTCCCTGATGAGTGCATGAACCCCCTTAGTGATGACTGCATGAACAAGGCCCTTAATCCTCTGTTCAGGGAGTGCTGTATCATAACTGTCCATGCACACTGACCACAGAATTTCACTATATTCTCTACATGATAAAGGAGAAGGCTGACTTCTTGTTCCAGCAAATTAAAGCTTCGGCATGCTGCATAGATTTATTGGCATTTTATTAACACTTAGGGATAGTTGTAGCTCAGTGGTTAAGATGTTGGTCTACTGATTGGAAGGTTGTGAGTTCAAATCCCAGCACTGCCAAGCTGCCTCTGCTGGGCCCTTGGGTAAGGCCCTTAACTGCTCAGTGCTACAAATAAGATAGATGTAAGTCAGAGCCAAATGACACTAATGTAATACTACAACAGACTTTTTTGGGGGGGGGGTGGTTAGTATAACATCAACACCCCCCCCCCCCCCCAAAAAAAAAGAAAAGAAAGTAAAAGTAGAAGATTTTTCTTAGGTCCATGAAGTCAGTGAGGTCTGTCACACCTAAAAGCAGCACACACGTTCACGTTAAAGCAAAAACACACACACACACACACACACACACACGAAGCGTCGAGCACGCATTGCGCGCGCGCGGCACGGACCGCGAGATCAGGGCCTATAGCGGGCGCGCGCGGCACGGACCGCGAGAGCAGGGCCTAGCGGGCGCGCGCAGCCGTGATTGTTGTGAAGATGGCGGAGGAGGAGGCTGAGAAAGAATACAACAGAAGAGAAGAAACCGTGGCCCTGAGAAAGCGGTTCCAGGAATTAACCTCGGTGTTACGAGACAGCGCAGACTCGGCGTTAGACGCCTCCGCTAGCTTCTGCCACGGATTTTGCCAGGTTTGGCTTTTCTTGTGATTTTGCCAGCTCGGTTTGAGGCAGATCGGCGGTGGAGTTGCACGTCTCCATCATCGCAGAGAACGGGTTAGCTTGGCTAGCTAATTCCGTTAGCGCTGTCCTGCAGACTGTCGCTCCGTCCACCGGCTAGCTGAAAATACCCCGGCAGCTGAACACACCGCCGCGTGCTGCCTTAATTAAACCCAACAAAAATTAGCACGTTTATACAAATAGGGTTTAACATTGTTGTATTTTTGGTGCAAAAAAGTAGCAGGTATGTTGTAGTCTGCCAAGCCCCCCTTCTCCTTCTCCTCCTCCCCTCCCTCCCGTGATAGCTGTTCGGCTAAGAGGCTAGCTGGCTAGCTTTTTGTGGCACCTTAACGCTTAATTGCATTGATAATAAGGGAGGGTCTCGACCTAAAACACGGCCATCCACACCCGCCTCTAGACTCCGATGGCAATGCTAAATGTTTCCATGTTAATCGGGGTAACATTAAACACCATTTACGATCAAATGATAGAATCAGTTCATAAACGCTACTTCTACTTGTGCAGTTTGCAGGGCTGCCACAGAAACCCGTGCATGAAATTAACGGCAAACGTTGGAGTTGCGCGTTTTTCTCCTCTGCTTTTTATGCCTTCGAGTGGATTTTGTGTGTATATACGTGTATATGGGTTTTTTCCCCCTTAGATGTGTAATTGTGCAGAGATAGAAATGCTTTCTCGGTGAAAGGATGCAATGAGCAGATGGTTAAAATTAAGATGGCAGTAGCTAAGTAGCTGATCAATGCTGACTTGCAGTGGTGAAGACAAATTTTATTGGAATTGGGTCGAGCTGGTCAGAGAATTGGGGCTGGGCAACATGGAGGCAAAGCACCAGTGTTACAAGCAAGCAAATAAATACTCCCTCATGGGTGAGTGAGCTCGAAGGATTTTACGGGAATTTTTTTTAAAATATACACACAAACAGGCTGGGACACTGTGAAAAATCCACGGTGTGATGATTTTACAACTGCTTACAACCCAAGTGCCCCACCCCAGCCCTGTAAAAAAAAAAAAAAGAAAAAAGAAAAAAAAAAGTAATTAAATAAATAAATTAATTATTGAATAAACTCTGCCGGCTCAGTAATCCCCTGAGTGTTGACCTCCCCCTTCGCTCTGATGATCATAGTCGGTTATGTACTACATCCATGGTGATGTCTGTGAAATGGCTGTTTTTTCCACCCCCCATTTAATATTAAGTAGCTAACGTTTGTGGATATTTTCTACTAAAAGGATTTTCACTAACATTAGTTAACTGGCTTTATTTCAGGGTAAAGGTTTAATTACAGCTTCCTATCTAGCTAATAAATATAGTGGGGTATTGGTTTCTATGTTAAAGTTAAAAAAAAAACTTAAAAAAAAAAAACGAGCTTTAATTTTTGCCCAGTCTGAAATCCCCAATCGGTTTTCTTTTTCACTTCCCAAGAAACCTGTTTGGGAATACCACTGTCTGTGACCGATTAGGTGGCAGTCTACAAGCTAGAAGAGAAAGTAACATAGCACAAGGTTTTAGGACTATTTTATAAGATGGCTATTGGCTAATAGATCTAGGGTTTTGCAAGGTTAAACTAATCTTTTTAACCCGTACAAAAGACCATTTGTTTGGGTTCATTTTTTGTGGAGTGTTTTACATTAAATGCCACAGGTTTCAGATATTAAGCTAAATGCCCACAAGAGTCTATGAACAAATTGAAAATAAAAACACAAGATCACAAGAGTGTACAATCAATGGTGTAAACATCAACACACACACACACACACACACACACACACACACACACACACACACACACACACACACACACACAAAAATCCCTGTGAACCAATGGTCTGCAGGCTGAAACACCTAGTTGATGAGGGAGATCAGAGGAGAATGATCAGACTGGTCTGAGCTGACAGGAAGTCTAAAGTAAACATTCTTTACAACTGTGGTGTGCAGAAAAGGACCTCAGCACGCAAAACACATCAGACATTGAGGTGGATTGGCTGCTACTGCAGAACACCACATCAGGTTCCTCTCCTGTCAGCCAAGAACAAGAATCTGAGGCTATCATCTGGCACAGGCTCACCCAAACTGGACAGTTGAGGACTGGAAAAAGACCGGATGAGTTTGTTTTCTAATCTTTAACTGTTCAATTTGGGTGATCCTGTGGCCATGATGGTCTCATATTCTTGTTTTTGGTTGACAGGAAAAAGAAACATTTATCTGTTATATATGCATTAGAGTGAAAATCTTTTCTTTGCATATCCCAGTGGGTTAAGAAGATGGGGCCAAAATGCAGGGTCAGCTATGATACAGAGCTCCTTGAGCAGAGAAGGTTAAAGGGCCTTGGCAGATTGGCAGTGCTGAGGCTTGAACTGCAACCTTATGATCAGTAACCCAGAGCGTTAACCATGTAGACACCAGTGCTTAGTGGAACTCAGGAACCCAGGAGTGGAACCGAGGGGGGCCTTCTGCTTTTGTAATGCATCCACTACAAGGTTCTGTGTGTTGTGCTTACTGAGATGTGTTTCTCCTCACCATGGTTGTAACGTGTGATCGATGTGTTATTGTATCCTTCATGGCGTCTTGAACCAATCTGGCTGCTTCCTTCTGACCTTTCATCAGCAAAGTGCTTCCACTCACAGGAATTTTTTGTTGGTTTGTTTTGCACCATTCTGTGTAAACGCTTGTCTGTTGTGTGTGAAATTCCCAGGCGATCAGCCGTTTCTGAAATAGTCAAACCAGCCCCTCTGGCACCAACAACCATGCAATAATTAAAGTCAGAGAGATCACACTTTTTGTTCTTTCTGATGTTTGATGTGAGCATTAAATGAAGCTCCTGACCTGAATCTGCATGGTATTTTTTTTTTAATTGAATTGCTGCCACAAGACTGGGGAATTAGATAACTACATGAATGTACAGGTGTTTCTAATAAACTGGATGTATATTGTATAACAATGTAATGACACTTGAATGGCAAAACCGTTCAGTTGGGGTCACACATAGGCTTCAGTATTGCAAAATACTGCAAAAATATAATTTTCCTCTGAAAAAAGAGCTTAAACTGCTCTAACATGCTTGCAACATATACAGGACATGCACAGCTATACTGTAAATGGCATTTTTCTAATGAAATATTCTTCTCAGTGTTTCAGAAAGAAATGGTTTATTTCAGGCATTTATACTCTAGTCACAGACAGTGTGGTTTGTAAGCGATTGGCCAGTGACCCAGTTTTTATTTTTGTTTTGGCTCTGTACTCCAGCACAATGGCTTTAAGCTAAGGTAGTGACTAAGGTTAGCATTTAGAATATCATTTGTAATTGTTTGAGTGTAACTATTGTGAACATGAAAATTTGTATACATGGACCTAAACAGTACAGTCAGTTTTTGCAAATTAAAGCTTACAAATAATTTAATTTCAGCATGCTTCATGTAGAACACATTTTCATGTTGTGAAATGACTGGGTACGTGTGACAAGAATCAATTCTTTGACTTGCACATGTTCTTACTGCTTAATCCATTAGGATTATATGTGTTTATTATGCGATTTGCAAATCACATGGCAAGTCTTTTTTTATTTATTTTTGGTCATCTGTTTTTGCTACGATGCCCAGTGAAAGCAACAAAGGGTGGTACCCTGGCCAAATCGCCTCCGTAACGTTTTATAGGACAAGCGTATGTCACTCAAACAATGCCGAGGCAAAAGTCAAATAGTGTTCAATAGTATTCAAAGTTTCTGTTCAAAGCTTATTTTTATTTGTGAATTGTGATAAACAAATAGTGCCTCTCTGTTCCTTTGGATAATGTGAGTCAAACATTACATCCCTACTGCTGGAACTGCCCCAGAACCGATACTTCTAAACAAAGTGGCTAATTTGGTGTCTGAACAGTGAAGTTTGGCGATTAATTCCCCTTTTACCACAAACTAAAGTACAATGTTCCCTATTGCAATGGACAGGCTGTCTTGAAATCATTTTCATCAGGCATGCAAAAATCTGGGGTATGGGTTTGTGTGAAAAGTGCATAAGAAATAATACCAAGGAAATATTACACAAATTACATTCTTTCCTGATACATGACTGATACGTTAAAAGATTCTGATAAACTGAAGTTTGCCATTTATGGGATGCTACAATACAGTACATTTCTTCCTCTCTGTTGACAGATACTTGTGGAACATGGAGGTCAATGGAAGTCAGAAGAAGATCCACTGCCTTTGCTGGAGATGTACACAGTGGCTATACTATGCTTTGCCGAGGCCACCCCCTTGCTTTTCTCCGAATGTGAACATGTCACGGTTGTCCTTGAGAAGTTAGCTTTGTGAGTAGAAATGAATTAAATATGTTGCCTCTGTTAATGTATATGACTTTAGTGAACTCATTGATTTCAATTGAAATTTCAATTACATTTTTTTTTCCATTTTAGGAGTTGTCTTGATTTTCTGCTATCGCTCACGGAGAAGGTACCAGGTGCCATATGGGAGGAATTTCAGTCTTCTGTCAAGGTTGGACAATATTTATTTGCTTCACTGCAAATTTACTATTTGGAGCAGCAGTCTGTCTGAAGTAATCCATGTCATTACTCTGTAGAAAAAGATGGGTGGGACAAAGCATTGGATAGTTTTAATTGTACAGAATGTTTAAAGTATGAAAAATATGCTGTGGATAATTACAAGAATGCAGCTGTGGTTTACTTGAGTTATGTAGAATTTGTTGTGGAAGTGATGGGAAACATAACTTCCATTAGTTTCCCTTGCAAATTCTTGTTAGATGGCAGGAATTTAATAAAGAGTGCAAATTCTCTCTTTATCCTTCTCAAAGGTGGCACATGGAATTCTTCAAGGCAGTGGGAATTTGCAGCTTAGTACACTGATGGCTCTAGCAAATGAAAGTGGGGTTTGGACCAACACCACTCTGTGTCACATTCTATCAAACAACATGCCTGATGTTGAAAAAGGTACAACACGTTCTATTGTTTGTTGTATCGTATATGCTGTATTGACTTTATGCACGGGTATGAAGAATAAGTGGCTTTGTCAGCAGTCAGAGGTTTATTTTGAATGTTCACCTGATATTTGTGTACTTTGTAAATTGTTCGTTCACAGTTCATGAGCTCCTGGCTCAGGAAGGCCCTACTCTGCTTGATATGCGTATAAAGCACCTTATCAAACAGAAGTGTGTGGAAAAAGCTGCAGTGCTTGCAAAAACATGTGCAGAGTTTCCCGAATTTTGTGGAAAGAAGAATTTCAAGCAGATTTACCTTGTATGTCTGTGTGAGACAATGCCACAACAGGAACTCATGCAAGAAGTGAGTATGTTTTAAAAATCTGCTCTGGATTTTTTTGTTGAAGCTGAGGAACAAAGTTAGTTGTTATACATAGAATAACATTGGAAGTTTTTTTTGTTTTGTTTTGTTTTGTATTTTTATTGAATTCGTATATTTAAGTAACCATGTGAAGTAGTAGGTATGCACACACCGTCAAATAGGAATGAATTCAAATGGAAATATATGTAGGACGAAAAGTTTTTGTAGGCTTGACATATTATCACAAGTCAGCGTTCACGAAATGCAGTTGTTTTTAACCCAAGTATGTATATATTTTTCCGACTTTCTGTTACAGATAAAGGAGATCGACTGCAAAGATGTTTTGGATATGATTTGTAACTTAGAATCTGAGGAAAATGAAAAAGGTGCCCTGAGCCTTTGCACTGCTTTTTTCAAGCGCCAGCTTCTCCAAGGGGATGTGTATTGTGCCTGGTATGACGCTTTTTAAAAGTTTTAATAAATATATTGTGCCTGTGGGTGGCATGCTTTACACAACCATTCCTGTGTGTGAAGTGCATTTATGGATCTTCCTATTCCAATTCAGCAGCTGAATCATACAAAATCATTTATATTTTCTATTGTTCATATAATATTTGAGGTCAGGTTTTTTTGTATTACTAAGGTATTTAGAAAAAGTAGATTTATTTGTAAAATAAGATAAAAATGGCATGGGCTGTGGCTATTTTGCATGTGGTTCTTCACAAGTTCCTGATTGGATACTGCTTAGTGATTATATTGTGAATAACATACTCATTTTTGGGTTTTTCACTCATGATCTACTTGACCTGTATTTCAGGAAAACAACTTGAGTTCCATTCTTTTAATTTAATTTGCAGGGAACTGACTCTGTTTTGGAGTAAGCTTCTTATACGTCTCGAATCAGCACAGGCCTTTTTGGATCAATGCAGATTGTTAGCACAACTCTCTGGCAGTGTTTACCATATTCTTCTCCTTATCAAAGTCATCCAAGCAGAGGTAAGGCTTCATTTTAACCAATGCACTGAATCAAGAACATTCACTGTGGAAGTAATATCACAAATCAAAATATTATTATACATTTGTCTCCTTTTCTAGGTTCAGAATGAAGGACTTCCAGTTTGCATTGAAATGTGCATTCAAGCTCTGAAAATAGGAGTGAGTGACAGTGAAGACTGTAACACAACTATCTGCAAAACTATCTCCTGCTTGTTGCCCTTAGACTTGGAAGTGAAGCGGGCATGCCAGTTAACTGAGTTTCTTGTTAAGCCCACTGTGGATTCCTACTATGCGGTTGAAACACTCTTTAATGAACCTGACCAGAAACTTGAGGAAGAAAGTCTTCCGATTCCAAATTCACTACGCTGTGATTTGCTGTTGGCCTTGAAGATACAGTGGCCTTTCGACCCTGAGTTTTGGGACTGGAAAACTCTGAAGCGCCATTGCCTTTCTCTGATGGGAGAGGAAGCATCTATCGTGTCCTCCATTGACAAATTGAATGACAGTGAGGAAAATGAGGGGCTGCTGGATGCTCATGAGAGCGATTTCAAACATCTGGAATTCATCCTTAATCCAACAGCAGACGATGGCGGCATCGAGGCTGAAAGAAAGAAAAAAAGGGAAATGAAAAAGTTGAGAGAAAAGGGATTTGTGTCTGCAAGATTTCGCAACTGGCAAGCTTACATGCAGTATTGTGTGTTGTGCGATAAGGAGTTCCTTGGGCACAGGATAGTGAAGCATGCACTGAAGCATGTCCAAGATGGTATTTTCCGTTGTCCAATATGTACTAAGACGTTTGAGACGAGAGCAGTTCTTGAGCCTCATGTAGCATCACACGTGAAACAGTCGTGCAAAGAACGGCTTGCTGCTATGAACGCAAAGGACAAAAAAATGAGTTCTGCTGTACCTTTGGTGACTGATTGTAAACAAGAATTCAGCAAACCGGCTGTAAATGTTAGCCAGAACACATGTCCTACTGTTGTAGGAACTTCGAACACTAATTCTAGCACTGCTGGAAACGTTAAACCTAAAATATCCTCTCCAAAACGAGGGAACCCAGTCCGTGACGTTGAAAACACTGAAGATTGTTCTTGTCCTGTTACAAGCTGTCAGAAAGTATTCAAGTACTTCAGAAATCTGGTTGCACATGTTAAGGCTCACAAAAATGAAGAGGAGGCTACACATTTTCTTGAAGTACAAAGCCAGAAAGCAATTTGCCAGTATTGCCGTCGACAGTTTGTTAATATGACTCATTTAAACGATCACTTGCAGATGCATTGTGGCGAGAAACCGTATTTCTGCATTCAGCTGGGATGCAAATGCAGCTTTAACTCGCATGCTGAACTTCTCATGCACAGAAAGGTGCATTCAGAATTCCAGGCACAGTGTATGTTCCCAAACTGTGGGAGAGTATTCAATGAAACTTACTTACTCTACGATCATGAAGCACAGCACTACATCACGTTCACTTGCAAAAGTGACAATTGTGGCAAGATATTTTACTCTCTGTCTCAGCTGAATTTGCATCAGAAAGAGCACGTGAAGCCGGAGTTTGCTAAAGTTGAGGGCTTAAGGCTTCAGACTGAGACGGAAACCCAGGATTCTTTGAACGTAGAACAGATGGCAAATCAAGTCACTGATGTTCCACAAAATTCTAGTCCACACAACATGAAACAATCTGTTGAGAACATATTAAACTCTACTCATGGCTCTATAGAGGAGCCCGATCTCCCTTTATCTTACACAAGTGAATCATCAGTCACACATGACCAGTCACCAGCTAGGGACCCTTCTGTTGCACAGACTAATGAGGCAACCACAACTCCAAACACAGCTTGTGTGATGCAGTCTGGCGTTGATTCTGAAAACCAGATTAATTTTCACTCATGCTACGTGAAACTGGTGCCTGTTCCAATCAAATATGATGATTCTCTTTTCCTGAGTGCTCTTAAGAGCACTGATACTGTGACTCAGACAATTTTTAAAGACAAAAAGCTATTTTGCATTACTTCCAAACAGCTCACTGTGGCTCAGAAGACACCTGATTTACAAAATGGATCTTCAACAAGCGCACATGCAGAGCCGCAAAACAATCCGGAAAATGGAGAAAATCTCACTCACGTCTGTCCATTTGAGAAGTGCACGCGAAAATATAGCACTTCAAAAAGTTTGTCAAGACATGTTAAAAATGTCCATATTGAAGGTTTTGAGGAGTGGAAACTGTCAAGGAAGTACAAGAGGATCGCAGAAATTGCTGCAAGGAAATCCGACCACAAGCACTCCAATATTCTGGCTTCCAAAAAACGGATAAAACCTTCTACAAGAGCAATACATCACCAGAATCCTCAAGTCCAGCAGGTGAAGCTTCAGCCAGACGGTTCAGTTGCAGAGCCTGTTGCACATGTCTCCGGTCCTGTAAATGCACAGACCTTTGGTGCCAAATTTTGCCCTCAGTTTGAAGGAGCTCAGAATGAAACTCCACCTACTGAGACTCCATTAATGCAATCCCAGATGTCTCAGTCATGGACTTCCTCTTCATTTGATGGATACAATTCTGATTATTCTCTGCAGAATCACTTCCCTCCAATGGTCATGCCTGATGGCTTGCAGCAGTCTTATCCATTATATCTGTCACACACTGATCTGCTGTCAGAAAGAGACATGGTTTATGCTCCTTCTTTATCTGATGACGGCAACACATTGTCGACAGGAAACGTGGATTCGCACTCAAGTGTAATGAATGAAGCTTCTAAATATGTATCAAGCTCTTTAAGGGTGTTGCATGCTCTTAATGGTGATCAGACTTGTGAGATGTCACAAATAGCGTCAAGTGAAGAACTTGGATACACGCAGATCAGACAAAACCAGAACAGTGTTGTTTCACCCGATGTTAGTGATTTGCATTCTGTCTCGGATGAAAACTTCAGTCCATATTTTCCATCTTATCCGGCAGAGACGTGTTCCACTTCAGTACAGTCTCTGTTAAAGCCAGAGAAAGAATACACAGTTAGTGACACTAATCCGCTGTTCTCCTCCGAAGTTAAAAGTCAAACCCGTTTTGTATCGCCTATTTGCAAAGAAGAACCTGAATGTTTTTCTGTTTCAAACACCAGTACTACAGCATTGGAAAATGACCAGAATAATGATTTACTCACACAAGAAATGTCACCAGTGACCAGTGAAGATGCTCCTTGTGGCGATAAGAGTGTTACAAGTCCTGGGGAAATCATGAAAATGAAGAAAATTAGATCATCAAAAAGGACCAAGTGGCCTGCAATAATAAAGGACGGGAAAGTTATATGCTGCAGATGCTACCGGGAGTTTAGCAGCACCAAGTCTCTTGGTGGACACTTATCCAAGCGCTCTCAGTGCAAACCCTTAGATGAAGTTGATCTAACTGCTGACTTGCCTACATCGTTTCTTGATTTCCTGAACGATCCAGATATTACAACCATCCCAATATCTCTGCAAAGAAACGACATGCAAGCACAAGATCCCCAGTCACTCGCACATCAGCAGTCTGAATCAAATGTCCTTAACAGCGGCAGCTTTACAGACATCCATAGCCCAAATTACAGTCTTCAGAACGGCCATCTGTCATCTGGAGACACGTCGGAAAGTCCTTTCATAGACCCCCATAATCAGAGTGGAAGTTCATCCAGTGCGCCGTCTTTGAAAATTCTTGATTTGCCAAAAACTGACACCGAAAGTAACCCTAATGCTGAAACGTCTGCTACAACGCCTGTTGAAGATGGGAACATTTTAGAAATTGAACGGGCATTACAACGCCTAGACTTGGTTGATGGACTCACCCAAGACACCCTAAAAGTCAGGACACCTGCCTTGCAAAATCTTATGGCTGTCACTGAAACAGCAGCTAAGAACTGTAATAAGACAAAAAGTCAAGATGAAAGTCATGATCTGAAGAATATTCTCAAACCATTCAGATGTAGTGAACTTGGCTGTGTCTATGGGGCAATGACAAAGGAAGCATTATTTAAACACCTAATCCGTGTACATGAATTCACTGAGGAAAAGGTAAATGAACTGAAGAGAAACCCAGACAGATTATCACCATATGTTTGTCACTTGTGCTCAAAGACATTTACCAGAACCACTGGCCTTAAAATCCATTATAAAAATGTACATCATTTGTCAAAGGAGGAAATATCTAAATTAAAAATTGGCAGACAAAGCAGAAAGACAAAGACATCCAACGCTGCACCAAAAGATGCAACTAAAACCCTTGCCAGCCCTCAGACAAACAGCTTTTCATCTGTGCAGTCTATGTCAAGTGTAACTTTTGCCATGGTAGGTACTAATATCAAGAGTGAACCTGCAGATGTTGCAGGAAAAAAGGAATGTGTTAATCAAGTTGCCCTAATAAGTAGTGTGATTAGTCCAGCTGCAGATATGTTGCATTCAAATCCAGGTCCTGTTTTAATAGCAGAAAAGGTTTTAAACCCACTGCAAAGTCCTGGTCACACTGCAGATAAGCCGAGTGTACAGAATCCGACAATAGATGTTAATCAAGAAGTGGCAGCTAGAAACCCTGTTCCTCTTGACAAGCACTGTGTTGTGGAGCAAGCTGCCGATGTCTCATCTACACCTGTTGGAGAAAACATGACTGAACAAATGGACAAAGCAAAAAAGGCAAAACCTAAGAAGTTAGAATCCCTTAAAAAAGAGAAACCACAGAAAAAGCTTGTGGCCAAAGTTGATCCAGTTGATCCAAATGATGATGTCAGTTTGTACAGGCCATACCGATGTGTCCATGAAGGATGTGTAGCAGCTTTTTCTATACAGCAAAATCTTATTTTGCATTATAAGGCGATGCATCAGTCCGAGATCTTGGATGAAACAAATGAAAACATCAGTGGCGATCATGGAGGTGGGCCTGCTCGTGTCCACGAATTCAAATGTCAAGTGAAAGAATGTTCAAAGGTTGTCTCCAAAGTTACGAGCTTACTCAAGCATTATCTCTTGCTTCACAGATGCACGTTAGAAAAAGCTAGTGCTTTGCTGTCAGGTATTGAGGTAGGGAAATTTCAGTGCGATCAGTCTAAATGCTCTGCATATTTCACATGTCATCTGAAATACATTGATCACATTAAGAATGACCACAAAGCAATAAGAGTTTCTGCGGATGGAGACTTTGAGAGTGTTGACGTCACGTTCAAGTGTGAATATGAGGGTTGTGACAGGGTCTATACCACAAAGTCGAATCTTCTACGACATTTCATGAAAAAACATCAAACAACCTTTGAAACCATTAAGCAGAAGCAAAAAAAGTGTGAGGCAGAAACCGAATCAGCAAAAATGCTTGGCACAAAGCCTAATGACGGGAAGGAGAATATTTCAAGTAATAAGATCAAACTGAAAAAGAAAAATTCAAAGAAAAAGGAGGAAAAAGCCCGTAACCACTGGACAAGTTTTGGGAAGCCCACTTTGAAGTCCATGGATGAGGCATCTGCCATGTGCACTGGGCAGTTTCCTTTACAGTACCCATGCATGATTAAGGGCTGTGACTCGGTCTCAAGTACAGAGCGAAATATAGTTAAGCATTACACCACTCATGGTCTGACAGAACGCTACATTGAAAATCAGAGGAGCCATTTCATATTCTGTAAGAAGAACTCACGATTCAGGAACAAAGAAGGGAGTAAATCAGATGAAATTTCATCAGACACTGCTGAAGATGAAAAAGCTGATTACAATGAAAATACTGATCCCGCTGAAAGGTCTGATCCTCAGCAAAAGCTGGATCCTGCAGAAGAGATTCATCCCACCCAAAAGGCTGAGCCTCAGCAAAATGTTGAACCCCCACAAAAGACCGAGCTTCAGCAAAGGGCTGATCCTGTGAATTCTACGCTTAAATCCCAGGATCTTCAGCCTGAAAATGGAGCTCCTCTTCCAAGTGAAGCTCCCTTACAAGTGGCTTCTGCGAACTTTACACCTGAACAGGTACCAGTAAAACGCAAAAGGGGGCGGCCAAGAAAATCCGAACAGACACTAAAAGTCAAACCAGAACGGAGACAAAGTCTTCGACACAGCACTACAGATGGCAACCATGTCCCAGAAGTTTCAGGATGTACATCAAATTCTGCTGCCCATCACCAGGAGCAGACAGAAAGTGGAGTTGCACAAAAGCTTTTCAGTCCTTTAGGGTTTAAGGCATCAATACTCAAGTTATTTGAAGAGCCCCCTGCTACAAATACTTTCAAGAGAAAATCAAGTGAAAGTGATTGGACTGACAAGCCAGTGAAACGAAAACAAAAAAACCTAAATGCTAATAGTATCCATAAAAACTCTATGTTTCTGAAGAAAAGTGAGGACCAAAATATGGTTCATTTCAGAAATCCTCTCAAGCTAGAGTCTGTCAATAATGTTAAGATTGTTATGGATGGAAGTTTTTCCAATGGTGCTGATCTTTTGCTGAAACAACTTCAGGACATGCGGCCTACGGTCATCCTGGAAAAGTGGCTGTGCAGTTGATGACTGGCTTTGAGACTGATGTCTCTGTCTCTTTTCAGAGCTTTGCACTCAGGATTAGATAATGTTACATGCTGCAGACAGGTACATCAGCTAACAGTTTGTCTGAAGTTTTTCAAGCATTTCATTTGATTTGGGAAGACTGAAAAAAGACTCTTCTGAAAAAGAGGTTCTTATACAAAATATTGATTTTACATTTTGAGATACCATTATGTACATTAGGGTTTAAATGTTATGTAGAAACATATTTGTATTTATGAAGTCAGTTCTCTTTTAAAGCTTAGCATTTGCTAAATGTAATATTTTACACATGCTGAAAAAAAAATGTTTTGATATATCCCTATGGGATCTGTTTCTTTTTTTAAGTATATATTTATTTTTTACTTCACTGTAGTGTATAGTAATGTATATGTCTTCCACACAATATTCAATAAAAGTAACCTGAATGCTTTCTGTAAATGACGCATTTCTTTTTTTTTTTTTTTTTAAATATGGTTACCTACAGTTTGTGTGTGTGTGTGTGTGTGTGTGTGTGTGTGTGTGTGTGTAATAAATATATAAATATATATATAATATATACATACACACACACACACATACACGCCTACTTAAGGTATTACAAGTTTAGGATTTATTACTTATTTACTACAATTATTATCCTTGGTGGCAGTAGTTGTATGTTTTATTTCACCCCATTTTAATTTATATGAACAAACAAAGCCATGATGATAAAGCAAATATTTGAAGTATTTCAAGTGAACAGTCAGTAAAACAGCTGAATGTCCCTTCTAAACTGAACAGCCAGCGGAACGGCTGAATGTCCACACTAAGGCGAACAGCCAGCAGGAACGGCTGAATGTCCCCTCTAAGGCGAACAGCCAGCGGAACGGCTGAATGTCCCCTCTAAGGCGAACAGCCAGCGGAACGGCTGAATGTCCCCTTTAACGTGAACAGCCAGCGGAATGGCTGGATGTCCCCTCTAAGGCGAACAGCCAGCGGAACGGCTGAATGTCCCCTTTAACGTGAACAGCCAGCGGAACGGCTGGATGTCCCCTCTAAGGCGAACAGCCAGCGGAACGGCTGGATGTCCCCTTTAACGTGAACAGCCAATCATCAGGTTGTATGTCAGCCACCCTCATGGCGTCATGCTGCCTGTAAAGAATCACATCACTGTCTCCATCATCCTGTCTAATTTTAGTTTTCTCCAAGCGCTGTCCTTCTGTCTTCTAAACCACCTACATGTCTACAGAGTGGGGGGAAAATCCTGAAGTATAGACGGTGTAGCTCATCAGTTAGTTAGATAAATCACTATAACATCGCAAGAAAAAGAAACCGCCTCCCTTCTTCCTACGTCATAGCGCATACGTCAGAAGCGCGGGAAAAACAACAGGAAGTGGTGTGGCGTTCTCCCGGATGATCAGGCTGCTACACCATGGCTACGTCTTCGGTGTCGAAGGTCAGATTTTCTTTTTGTATCTCTCGCTAGATTTGCAGCAGTTGGCGAATCGTGGTGTGGCTGTCAGTGTTTCCGGTACAGGTGAGACGGAGGGCTGGAAAGCAGTGACGCGAACAACAAAGAGCAGCTTCTGTTTTCTCATCGCGTTTCCACCTTAAATGTGTGCCGAGGCGCCTGTAGAGGGACCACGTTCATTGTTTATTTTCCTTTTTAATTCATTGGGTATTGTAAAAGGACATTGTCTAAATGCAGCACTTGTCAGTGTGTTTTAGGTGCTTTCGTGCTTTTTGGTGGAATAATATTTGTGTTATGAACAATTTTCACCTTTAAGATGATCCTATGTTGTTTAAAAGGATTTAAGGTAGAACGGGGAATTTGAATAAACGCTCGTCTTGCGGATTTGTTTGTTTGTTTGTTTGTTTTGCTTGACTGCTTTGGAGATAACTATCTTGCCTTGGTAAATCTGTTGGTGTTTAGTATTGCATTAATTTATACCAAGAACAAGCTCAGATTCCAGAGTGAATGGCAAGCCTTCTCTCTTTTGCAGCCATTTATCTAATGTATTTTATATTTGTGTGTCAAGGCTTTTATGGTACTTAAACAAATTGCTGTCACCTTATCCTGCAGTAATTAATTATTAATAACTTGCTGGTTATAATTGAGTTCCTGGATCTTCATCCAGTGTGAAGAAGGACGTGGTCATACTAGTTATTACTTTTCGGAGTCGCACTGAAATCTAACTTTGATCGTGGTCATTTATTTCCTATGTGTTTAGGGATGCTTTGTCTTCAAGCCTGGTTCTAAGAAGAGAAAGCAAACTGCAGACGCAGGTAAGTAGAGGGCAAGATTAGATTATTAATATTTATTTTAATTTATACAACAGCTTGTTCTAGTGGTTAGCACTGTCGCCTCACAGAAAGAAGGTCCTGGGTTCGATTCCTGGGGTTGAACTGGGTGCCTTTTTATGTGGAGTTTGCTTGTTCTCCCCGTGTCTGTGTGGGTTTCCTCTGGGTACTTCGGTTTCCTCCCACGGCCCGAAGACATGCACAGAGGGAATTGGGTTAATTGGCTACTCTAAATTGCCTGTAGGTATGAATGGGAGTGTGAATGGCTGTCTGTCTCTGTGTGTTGGCCCCCCCAGGACACTAGTGGAGCAAAACTCAACAGAACATTTGGCCATATTGTGTACGAAAGGTCACTTACTCAATATTAATTTCTTGTTTATAGAGCTGTTGTTTAAACGCGCACTAGAACGTATCACATTCGAGGTTGTGCTGTTGCACTGAATATCAGCAAGGATGTGGTTAGCTATGACTGAATCACAGACATGCTAATATTCAGTACAATAACACAACTTTAAGTGTAATCTTGCTAAAATGTCAGTCATCCAGTAACATTTATTTCAAAGCTGCTACTGTTTCTTAACTTTATACTGACAAGTTTGACTGGTTTTGTGCTCAGAAGACTACTTTGTGGATGGAGATGGTGACAGTGTGTACGGCAAAGAACGCTTTATTACTTGTCAAAGTCTTTGGGAGAAGATTAAAACGAACACAGAGGTTTGTGGCATTTTTTTCAAAAGTAAGATCTTGATGGAAATGAAGTGTGGAAACACCTGCGCTTCCCTATTCCTACTGGATCTTTTCATTCCAAGCCAAAGTGACTTGTTCTCTTTTAAACAGATTTTGCAGGATGACCTGAATAAGAAAATATTGGATAGCCTTTTAGAATTCATCAAAAAATGTAGCTCAAGATTCCAGACCCAAACCAGTGACTGGGCTTCTCTCATGAGAGCCAGCGAAATACCTACAGCTGCCCTGGTGCTTGGTATGTACACAGTTTTTTTTAAAAATTCATTATTTCAAATATAAATGTACAGTCTATTGAAGACAATGTGTCTCCTCGCATTTCTTTCCTTTAGGTGTGAATGTACCAGATCATGACATGACTTTTCAGAGCCTGTCTGACCTCTTACAGGAGTCTGTAACCCCCTTTGCCATTTCTGTACAGGCCAAAGAATGTGCAGGTGTGCTGTTTTACCCCATTATGAAATTTGCCAATAAAGTCTTTTTTTTTTTTTTTTTTTAATATGAAATTTAATAAAGTTAGGGTTAGGTGTAGGAACCATCTTGTGTTTACACAGCTCTGAAGAATCTGATGCAAAGAGTGTTGGAAAGGTTGATGGGTGCTGGCGTGTCAGTGGGAGATGATGAAGACGACCCTAGTATGTCTTTACCACAAAAGAGGGTATCCTGCTCAATGAGTGTGCTTTGTCAGTGGTATAAGACGGTTACAAAGGTAAGAAAACATTCCAGATAGTTAGGTTAATTATTTCTGGAGGTTGCCGTGTTCACCAGCATCAGTACAAGGGGGAATCAAAAATTAAAAGGCAAAATGTATTTAACGGCTTTAACAGAAGTAAGTGTGAGAAATTGGATATATCACTTTTCCACAAAGTCCCTATGCAGTGCGATGCATTTGTTATATTGTACAACTAGCTTCTGTATTCCTGCAGAGTTGAACTTTTTTGGCTGCTCCTGAAGCCAGGTGAGCACCGCTTCATTTGTTTCATCATCAGAGGTGAAGCTGTGACAGTGTAGCACCTCCTTCAGTGGAGCAAAGATGTGATAATTGCTTGGTACCAGATCCGGGCTGTAAAGAGGATGTTGAAGATGTTCGAACCCAAGCAGTTGCACTATCTCTACTGTCACTGCTGCTGTATGAGCATGTACATTGCCATGGTACAGCAAGACTGTTTTGGACAGCATGCCTTTTGCTGTGAATTGCAGATTTAAGTTCATTTCGCAGCAATGCACAATAATTTGGGGGGGGGGGTTAAATGTCTCCACTCCGTGCTTTGTCTTTTGTGCTCACATAATTTAAAAGTTGCCTTTACTTTTTGATTCTCCCTTGTATTTCTATAAATAATTTTGCAGTTGGACACATTGACATTGTATTTATGGCCACTTCTTGCAGAAACGGACTGGGAAGTCACCAGGGAAGAGAAAGAATTCAGGAAATGACTTCTCAGAGAGTCCACCAATTTTGGTGATTTTCAAAGATTTTGAAGCTTTTAATCCACATGTTCTTCAGGACTTTATACTTATCTGCAGGTAAATGTATTTTTATTACTTTTCCTAATTCATGTTCTACTTGTACAAGCATGCGCTATATAAAATACATTTCAATGTATTTTGCATATATACTTTTTAATATATTTAGTATTTATAATGCAATAATTTACAGACACCAAGGAGTAAATTATCTGCAGTTATTGTTCATTTAGGTTTAGGAGTACATGTTTGTTGGACATGTCGTCCTAGGTTGCATGGATGACTGAGTTTGTACCTACACAAGCATCTCAAAATTAAATAGACACCCCTCATTACATTTTATCTATGCAGATGCCATCGGGTGCTTTGAACCTGTTAATATATTATTATTATTTTTCATTTCAGATTATAGTATATTACAACCCAAATTCCAGAAAATTTGGGACGTTTTGTAAATATAATTTAAATTTAAATATAATTTGGACGTTCTTTGAATAAAATGAAAGCTAAAAGACTTTCAAATTTCATGAGCCAATATTTTATTCACAACAGTACATAACAAATGTTCAGTCTGGGAACTTGTACACCTTTATCCACTAAATGAGCACATTTCAAATTTGATGCCTACTACAGGTCCCAAAAAAGTTGGCATGGGGGCAACAAATGGCTGAAAAAGCAAGAAAGATTCAGCTGGGAGAACATCTAGTGACTAATTACGTTAATTGATATCAGGTCTGTAACATGATTGACTATAAAAGGGATGTCTTAGAGAGGCAGAGGCTCTCCAATCTGTGAACGAGTGTGTTAAAAGATTGTGGAATATTTAAAAACAATGTTCCTCAATGTCAAATTGCAAATTTCATCATCTGCAGTGCATAACATCAAAAGATTCGGAGAAACTGGAGATATCTCTGTGTGTAAGGGACAAGGCTGAAGACCTTTATTGGATGTCCGTGGTCTTTGGGCCCTCAGACGACACTGCATCACTCATCGGCATGATTGTGTCAATGACATTACTAAATGGGCCAGGAATACTTCC
>JAQLOM010000005.1:7690014-7706890 GCA_030068315.1 Chrysichthys thysi
CCAGTAACCCAGCCAATCGGAGTGGTTTTACTGGGGGGTGTGATTGCACAACCAGAAAAGTCCGGAACAGAGTTAGGGTGCAGATTAGGCGTGGCGATTAGCATAAATATGCACGTGCCTAAGTTAAGCACACAGCTCGGCTCCATGGTGAGTCACACTAACTTGTTGATTGCATCTCCGTTAACTTTCCGGCTCATTGTCTCCCCCTAGACATTGAAGTCAGGTAGGACAACAAATACATCTGCCTAGTAAAGCGATCAGTTTGATGTTGTGAAATAGCAGGGGTATCGGTACATGGTATCGGCAGTTTATGTACAAATACGAGTATTTTAGCAAAGTATCAGCCCGATACTGGTATCGGTGCAACCCTACAGATATTGTTTTGTTACCTTGTAGTGTTTTCCTATTAGTCATTGCAGTGTATGCAGTTAGCTTAGATGCCTATGGTCTTCAGATCTCAATATTTACTGAGGTAAATGTATCTCATGTACATTTCTGAATAATTTCTTCCAGCTTTTTTATGCGTATTCTATGAGTTCAGTTTAAGTGAAATATGGAGTAAGCATGATTTGGGACTTTTCTAGGTGGTGTGCCAGAAGCTATTGAAGGATCTTAGAAAATACCATAAGAATTACCATCCTATCCTCCGTTGTCTGCACTCCCTGACCTCATCTCTGCCAAAGTATCCTCTGGGGAAACAAGTAAGATCCTGAACAGTACTGTGTGCATACTTTTGCATTTTTTTTTTTTTAAGAAATGCTCTTAAATGTTACTTCTCATACTGTAGATGTACCAAACATTTAATATGTGCTTGTTTTTCAGATACGAGAGCTGCATATATCCTGCCTTGAGAAGAACATATGGGAGACAAATGAATATGAATCTGCTATGCAGCTTCTGAGGTAACGGGTTTTACCAAATTGCAACAAAAATGCATCTACAGTAATTTCATACATTCCATTCTACTGCAGGTTTTTATTTAAATGGTCTAATAATATATCGTGGCTTTTCTGCTGGTTCGCGGGCTTCTGTGGGCAATGGATACTTTTATTTCTGGTAGAGTACATGCTTCCTCATTTGATTTTCCCGGTTCGCCCAGTTGATTCCATAAACGGGACTCTACTGGCTGATGGCTAAGAAGCTACCCAATCAGAGCGCATGGCTAATTACAGTATCGTGGATGCTGATTCACTAAACAAAGAAGAGCATCATTCCGCTTTGTGTTAGCCAGCATCTCGCTCATTCAGCATCAACATGCTGTGAACAGTAAACCTTTGTGCTTTTTGTGAGTAGTAAAGCCCTTCGTTATGTCTCAAAAGCGATTTGTGCCTTCTGCTGCTTCCGGGCTGTACCCAAACGCCAACGGAAGATACTAATGATCGCCAAAAAGGTAGAATTTTGTATATGTTAAAGGAAGGGACCAGCTATGCCGTGTAGTACCTGTAGTGTAGTACTTGTAAATTGTGTTTATTGTACATACAGTGCATAATTTCAGTGAATCTTACCCGATATCTAAGAATATAAAGGGTTTATGCTGTATAACTGTACAGGTAATGGTTATAAGAGTGTGGGAGGTTTTATAAAGGCTTGAAATATAATATTAAAATAACAATATAATTACATGGTTGCCATTTTGCAGATTTTCACTTATCCCACGATAAGCGATGGATCACTGTATTTTTATATGAAATTCACTGACAAATATAAGATGCCAAAAAGCAGATAATGTTTTTCTATGTAGAGAACTACAGATGTCCTCCCTATGTGCCCCTCTTTAATGTGACTGTGTTACTATCAGTTCAATCAATTAAATGTTTTCTGTCAAGGCTAAAATAAAAATTAAAATAGTGGCTGGAGCATGTAGTGCTGTTCCAGTTTACTTTCAAAGGCACTGCATAACATATGTCGAACATTACAGGACATATTCAGTGTGTGTTATATCAAATCTATTTTAAATGCATTCTTGCATTTTCACACCATTTATAGGTTGCTTGCAAAAGATGAACTCGTAACAACATTGAGAAAGTGTGTGGACGTTCTTAAATCTGGGAAGACAAAGAAAATGAGAAGTGCACTACAGCAGCTGGAGGACTACCTTGTCAAATTTGAACAGTTGGACAGTAAGTTTTTACATTTTGTAGCTACACTCTTTGACTATTTTAACAGATGTGATTACTTTGCACTCAGTAGGTGTAGAGTTTCCGAGGCTGTGATGTCTGTTGTTACACATACATTGCCCGTCCCCTTTAACTCGTCGATCAGTAGAAGGGGATCAGCATAAGACCGCCACTGACCAGATGTTCTTGGAGTATCTGTGAGACCTGGTAGTGTGCGTCACTGGTATGATCTTGTCGGGTATAGCAATGCTATAAGGATTTCTATACCATGTTCTCTTGCTTGCTACAGTGACGCACCTTTCCGGTTTTAGACACATCAGCAATTTGTGTTTAGATGAGCCATTCTCTAACCCAGTGTTAGTGATTTAATAACTTCATAATATAGCACTAAGATTTGGTTTTGAATGAAGCCCCATTGTACTCTGTTAGGTATGTCTGTAGAGGATCTTAATGAAGAGGAAGTTACTTCACCAGGAAAGGATCTCCAAAAGAAGACTGATCTCTTCCAACTTCAAAAAGTAGGGATTTCTCTGGCTTGCTTGGGATTTCCTGGAACAATATTATACTTCTTATTGTTTGTGGATATTTGGCAATGATGTCTGTCTTCTTTCTAGACCCTCTTGGAGATGAAAGGCACTAGAAGATCCAAGAAAATGAGTCCGTTTGAGGTGCTGAGAAACGAGGTGCTAGGTGTTCTTGATAACCTTGTGCGGTTTGTAACCGTTTTTCTTTTTTTTTTTTTTTTTTTTTTTTTAATATAAGTTGTTATTCAAAGGAAAAAACTTTCGTAAGAACATGGATCTGTTTTTTTTTTTCTGTATTAACTCTAAAATAGTTGTAGATTACATGCTCATTTTAGGTACCAGCACAACAGGTTGTGTGTTACAAAAGTACATTTGGCTTGTTATGAATATTGAATAATGTACAGTAAGGGTCAAACTGAAAGGACTGTCTAGGTCCAAAGTAACAAGGTCATGTATGATGGTGAGTGTTATTCCTGGTTACCTGCAACACATGAAATTATAGGTCTGCTACTTTGAAAATCCACAGTTCATTAGAATGTTGGGCACATTTATTATTTAAAGATTGATATTGACCTTAAAGGATTCAACCATTTGCCCTGTCTGATCCCTCCCTTTCCAAATGTGAATCAGGTGCCTGTAGTGTACTTCCAAGTACTTGCATTCACACTGCTTGCTTTTTCCCTGTGCTAAATAATATGTATGATCCTCCATTTTTTTTGTATAATCTGGGTTCTCAAACTTATTAGCCAGCATCAGAAGCACCTCTTATTTCATCTTATCTTTTTTTTTTTCGTTCTTTGTCGTCCTTCTGGTACTTCCTTTTGGTTTAACTCTGCCACTGTAAAGGTGTAAAGGTTTGTCCCCTCTGAGCTACTGTAGTGGTGCAATGTGGTGGCTCACTAGGGGTGGCCAGCGCCCCATGAAGAAATGAGGGGGAGTTTCTGTATTCCCACAGAGACATTGTTTCTCAGCTGCTCCTGAAGCCAGGTGAGCACAGCTTCTTTTGTTTCATCGTCAGAGGTGAATCTGCAACCGTACAGCTCCTCCTTCAGTGGACCGAAGATGTGGTAATCGCTCGGCACCAGATCCAGGCTGTAAGGAGGATGTGGAAGACGTTCAAACCCCAGCCGTTGCACTGTTGCTGCTGCTGCATGAGGACATGCATTGTCATGGTGCAGCAAGACTGTTTTGGACAGCATTCCTCTTCTTTTGCTGCAGATTGCAGGATCAAGTTCAATCTGGCAGAATAGGAACCTTCTTGTCCCAAAAGAACATTAAGACAATTTTCTTGGGGGATGGCTGACTTTTGAATTTCTTCGTTTCTGGGGAAGATGGACGTCTCCTCTCCATGCTTTGTCTTTTGCGCTCCAGCTTATTGTGTACCTGAATACCTGCTCATTCATGCAATTATCCAATAAGCCAGTTATGTGATTGGGGAAAAAAATTCCAGGCAATGTATTTTTTTTTTTTTGTCATTTGAAAATCCAGTAACTGTCTTACCAAAAAATAAGGCATTATTATACACCACATTTCATGTTTTATTATTAATAATAGCAATATAATAATAAAACTAATAATAAGCAACATATTCTGTTTTCCCCTTAGGGTCTAGGGAGTTTGTCTAGTATTCCAAGGCAAAATTGTATATAAAGTACAGTAGTATACTTTGTTGTTGTTCAGGAGCCACCTGATGCCACCGGAGTTGCAGCCGCTATATGAAGTATGCTACTACAGCTCTTCAGGCATTCTGCGGCGCCACCTCAATGCAACTCCACGAACCTCCATCCAGACTGCACTTAGCCACCCCTTCTACTACCTGCAGGTAAGTACCTTTTTTTTTTTTTTTTTTTTAGGTCTGCTGAAATGCCCCACAGAATTCAGTGATGGATGTTGTTGCTGTCAATGTTGCAGAATGCAAGTCTGAAAACGGATGCAGGCACAGTTTCCAATGCTGCTCCAGATATCTGCATTGCCTACAAGCTCCACCTAGAGTGTGGGAGGCTCATCAACTTGTATGACTGGTTGGAGGTGAGAGCATCTTTAAGGAAGATGCAGTATTATGGATTGTATTTAATTGAAATGCGTTGAGGTTTTTTAAAAAACGTTGTGTTTCAGGCATATGCAACAGTGGCCTCAGCTGCAGAGGGTAAAGATCCTGACTCTGATGAGTACGGCAAAGTTGATGAACTCAAGCAGTATCCTTTATTTACAAATGAGCTGCTTAAAGATGGGGTTTGGTTAGTATTGCTTAAGCAAGAGTGCAGGTATACTGAATACTGGTTTGATATTCAGTATTGCTCCTTCTTGTTCATACAATATTGCTTTTATACAGTATAAATAAGCCACACTCACCGATGGAGCACCCGTTAGCTAACAGACTAGCTAAAAATTATTTGTACATTCCCCTCAAATGTGCATCTGGTGAAATTAGCTTCCTTACTTCCTATAGAGGGTTTTTGTTGTTGGCTTTTTTGTATTTGAAATTATATTCATTAAAAAATTTTGCTTGCAATTTCCGCTTGTGAATAATTTTGCTAACTATATTGATGTCTCTGTCATTTTGGTCCATCCCCCTTGAAATTAGACAATGTGTAATATGGGCTGTTACCTAAAATAAGTTTGATTTCCATGTCTTAGGCATTGTTACCATTTCATCTGAGCTAGCTTATGTCTACAGTGCAGTTTGACTTCATTATACACATCATTCAAACTGCATCTTGCACTCCGTAATGCAGCTGGGAAAAGGCATTTTATAGAACATGGTGTGTAATTACAGCCATGGCATAAAGATAACTTTATATAGGCCACGATTTTAATGGTGCTGTACTGATGATGTTACCCAACTTGTAATGCAATTGTGTGCTTTGTGAATGTTTAATACTTTGTGTATTGCCTTTAACTAAACAGTGCTCATTTCATCCAAGCGGTGTCTGAGCTGGAGTTCCTGGGATTTGTGAAGTCAACAAAGCAGAAAACTGACCATGTGGCACGACTGACTTGGGGAGGTTGTTAACGGTGATCCATTTTGGTGATAAATATGTATTTGAATACAAATATTTTGGATATGTCTATTTTTTTTTTTTCTTCAGCAAATTATGTTTTGTAGAAAGACAATGTATATGCACCGTGATTTTTTTCATTCAACTTCAGTAACTACTTTATCCTGGTCAAGGACACCGTGGATCTGAAGTCTATCAAAAGGTGGAGTGCACCCAAATAATCCACTTCAATAAAGTTTAGCACTGATTGTTCCAGTGCATTCATTGACTGTGTAGCTATGTGTTTGAATGAATGTCCTTTTGGGGGTTTAATATACCATGCACCATTTATTTGGTTAACAGAACTGACTTAAAGAGATGGTGTGGTTGATCATTGTGGGCTTCTAAGATTGTATGTCCATTACATGTTTAGCCTGGTACCTTTACAGTACTGTATCTACATCCAAAGAACATAGTTTATTGTGGGAAATAGATAAATTGTTTACCAGTTTTCCATGTGACACATAATGGGCAACAGCTAAACTAATTCACACACAACCTGCAAAATAAAAAAAAAAAGAAGAAACTTGTCTGTCTGCTTAACGTGTACAAGTGTTGTATATTTGTTAAGTTTACTTAACTAAAACCAATCGTTGGTCAGGAGCTCACTAAAAAAACTCATAACATTTAACAACCACCTTCCCTACAAAATGTGGTGATGGACTGGTGTAGTAGAATATTGACCTTGGACAATTGTGATCCAAGTAAACAAGCGTGTGACTTCATGAGGCTGAAATCACGGGAATTGTGAGGACCAAAGAAAGCTGTACCCATCTGGACATCTGAATCTTGGGTCAAAATCCTTATTCCTTGGTCATGACTTGAATGTCCTATTTTGGACTTTACATAATTGTGCATAATTATATTACCTATACAAGCACTCTTGGGGAAAGTTTACTGTCATTTAGTTTTAACCCAGTATATAATTAGACCAGATATGTGGTATAGTGGGTAGCACTGCTGGCTCACAGCTTGAAGGACCTCGCCTTGACTGAGTTCCAGTTACTCTGAGTTTCATGTTTCAAACTTCAAAAGATTAGCTGGCAATGCTAAATTGGCCCCAACTCTGAATGAGTGTACGAATGTGTGTGTGTGTGTGTGTACAGACCGACCTCTTCTCCAGGGTGTATTCCTGCCTCATGCCCACTGTTTCCAACATAGGCTCTGGATCCACTTGGTCCCTGTCCAAGATATAGCTAGATATAGATGACTCAATCTAATCTCACCTTCTCATAAGTTAACTCCAGACAAATTAGCTTTCAAATAAGTTATTCTGAGAGCACTTCTAAAATATAAATACCCGACACTCATAGCTGTGCATAGCGTGTCTCTGCATATTTATAGCACTTTTAAAGACTAGCACTTACTCTGATGTTTAGATGTGTCTTTCTTCTCACTAAACATGTACTAAACATTTGGTAATCAAGCAACTATAGCACCTCATCACTGTATTACCTGTTGGCTCCTGTAACAGTTGTCAATAAAAGTCAAGTAATTCCTCTTATAAGGAAGGGATTAGAGGGAATGATTAGGTTTTGTTGGCCATACTGAATCTGGCCAGTTTTATTTCACCTGTAGAAGCTGTTGTGGTGTACTCTGGTTGAATTAAGTCTTCTCGCTGCATTTAAATCAAATTATATTCTCCTGCACGTTTGTGCAAAAACAGATGGCAGTTGCAAGCTTTTCTGATGATCAATATGGACGTTCCACATGCTATTTAAAAGTGCAAAACAAAAGATCATGTACACACAAGTCTTTTAATAAAATGCTTTCATATACACCAGGGTGTCGATCTCATATCTTTCACACCAGGTTCAGCCTGTGAAGGCTCTGGTAATGCTAATGAGTTGAACTGTACGCCTTAACCGAGGTAAACTCTAAACACTGAACTCTGCGGCCATCCGTGACTGGAGTACGACACCACAGGTCTATACAAGTACAAAAGAAAGCAAAATGAAACAAAAAAGCTCTAACTGATTGATGCAACACTTCATGAGCTCAATGTATAGTACAGAACAGCTTTATCGAGTCCCAGTCAAAACCCACAAGGGTGTGAAATTTACGTCTTCTGGCTGCACATGGCTTGGCTAGTGAAATCATTTTCTATCACGCTTTTCACAAGGAGCAACTGTAACCTGTGCACCGCTGGGAATACTCGCAAAGAGGTATTCAACATTTTTGGATTCCCATTCATACTAACGTCTATACACGTGTGAAACGACCAGAAATTAAAACATTGCGGTATCTGTATGGATACATCGTGGAATGCAAGAAAAGGCTCATATTACAGATTATAAGTAGGCCACTGGTAGAATAAACAGACATAAAAGGTCCGTATACATTTACAAGAGGAAGCACCCAGGTTCACAAGGAACAATAATATGTACTGACAAATTCTAAACACAGCCTCTGTCAGCATGAGTGACACTGGAGCAGTTTTATTTCAAACCAGGTCTGTGGTGCAATCAGTGGACATTCAGCTCAGTAAACTGCAGCACACAGCAGCTTGGCCTTGCACTGGTGATCTCAAGATACATCTTTAATCAAAGAAGAAAGAGAAAGCATATGAGATTTGTGTAATTTCAACAGAGATTTATGTGAAAGTGTGCGTGGGAGCTGTGGGAATTACTTAAGCAAGTCACTTACAGCTAGCAGGCTGTTCCTCAAATCGCCTCATTAACTGGTCATGTGTGAACTTCACAAAGGTGTCGTATTGTTCTGCATCAGAAACACATCAATCCAGGATCAACAATATTACTGGAGCAAATGCAAAATTAAATTCAGTTAATACACCCCACTGTTCCACAGGATCAACAGACATGTGACGGTGATTCAAATAGGTTGACGGACAGTCCTTTATAAGATTACAACTGAATGCTGAATACAGCACACATCTACTGTAGTCCTGGTTATGTGTCACTGATTGCTGTTTATCAATTCGGTTCTGAATATTTAGCATAGCGGTTTGTCTGGAGTTCAGCACATATGCTGATCCCAAAATGGTTCCTTAGTTTAAAAAAAAAAAAAAAAAAAAAAAAAAAATCAAACCCACTGCTTTTTTTTTTTTTAAACAAAAAAAAAAATATGCCATCAAATAATGTCTGCTAATGTTGCATGACCAATGAATTAGTAGATCACTGATTTAGGGAGAAGAGTTTCTAAACTAATCCTTTTAATATAGAAGCTGTCAGATAGTATATTCTGTAGTCTTAAACACACTGTTTATTAACACACATGTAGCACAAACTTTATCCATCTATCAGGCCCAAAAACGGCCTCAGGAGAATGTTAACTTTAGAATCGGACTTTCCAGGACGTGTTGTCTTATTGATGCATACATAAACTATTCAACACAAACCTGCCAACTTGGACGTCATAATCTCCTCATATTCTTCTCTGACTTTATCTTCACGTTCCTTCAAAAGGCGTTCACAGAGCATGCCGACCTGCTTAAAAGTGAACAGCGGCTGTTCTCGTCTTGTGGGTGAGACGGCTCCAGAGGATGTCTCTGGAAAAGAAGGTGTGGTGAGCATGGCTGCTGATCAGTAAATCTTAGCACAATGTGGAGTTAAACCAGAGTTAACCTCACATCTCATGTGGCTAATATGTCACAAGTCTCATATTACACGGTTATATCATCCAGCCCAACTTGAGTGCAACCCTTCAGCTTACACTTGGTTGCAACCTAGGCTGCTGTGTAACACTTTGGAGTGATATTCAGTGTTGCAAATGTAGCGATTTTCACTTAATTTGGTGACTTGTTGATAATTTGGTGTCCATTTAGCATCTTGATTTAAAAATAGATGTAAAAAAAAATCCTAAAACAAAACAAAAAAATCTAAAAAGCCTTAAAAAGGAAAAAAAAAAAAAAATCTAGTGACTTTTGACCAGATATTAGCAACTGTCCCGCACTTGACAACGTGATGAGAGCACTGTGTACGACTTGAGCTTGATTCCCAATGACTCACTCATCACCATTGTTTCCTCATGACCAATCACCGATGACCGTAGTTTCTCCGCAACCAGTTTCTCCTACTCACTGCTAGTCCCCGATGACTAAATAACCAATCACAACTGTTTCCCCACAACAATCACTAATCACTACTCTTTCCTAATCACCTTCATTACGATCTCACCCATGCACTTCTTTCTTCTTAATTTTAAACCCTCTCCTTGGTAATATTTTCAAGCAAAGTTAGATTTCGCTTCCATAATCTTTCCCTTGTGTCCATTTCCCCACTATTTACCATCACAACTTCATTTTGTCTTTATGATAGAAATATTAACATGTATGAATACAAAAATAACCAGTTTGGCCCTAATCCGTAAATAGGTTGCGGTGCCATGCTCTAAACTAATAACTACTAATCTCACTACTAATTCCTGTTAAAAACACATAATCCGCCCTTCTCTGGTCACACACACAACCCTTTTCTATCCCTTTATCTGAAGTGTCTCCAGAAAATCGTCTTCTTTCTCAATGCAACATGTTTTGATACACAAATACTCATGAGGATGCCGTGAATACCCAAACCAGTGAATGCCTTAACTACTGTCTTTTCCCTGAAGAGAGCCTGACACTACAGTGACACTACTCACCTTTCACATGGCACTGTTTGTAAAAAAAAACAACAACCCAAAAACAAACACACCACCACAACACACAGTGACCATGCGCACAGCCAATAACCCAGTTACCTCCAGCCCAGTGTGAGACAGCTCTCTCTCTCCCTCCCTCACACACACACACACACACACACACACACACACACACACACACACACACACCCTGGGGACAAACTCACCTTGAAAAGTGGCTCCAGTCAGCAGAGAGGAGGGAGTCTGGGACATGAACGATGAGCAAGCCTCAGGCTGGAGGAAGCTTCCGTCCAAATGCTTCCGCTTCTGCATGCGCTTGTATTCCTGCTTTATGTTATGAAGGATTTGCTCTGTTTAAGAAAGAAAGAAAGAAAGGGTTTGTTCATTCATTCATTTATTTATTTAAAAAGAAAAAGAAAAGCACAAGTACGTAACACGACATTATGCGTTTGTAATAACGCATTGCTCTGCCTTTTACACGAGGCCATCTTTATACACTGCCTAACGTTCCGCAGCCTGTTATTATTATTAGCCCTGGGATTGAACTCAACAACGGGTAATTCATATGATTAAAATAACATCTTCCACCGTTACAAAGCCCCAAAGTGGAAAGCCTCCGAGTATAAAGTGAGAGCAGACCTGTTGTGAGACTGACTGAGAGCTGGCTGAAGGGACTCGGCTCGTGACGCAGGTAATTTCTCGGGGCTGAGGACTGCGATACCGGGGCGCATCTCCTCCTTTTCGACGAGCCGGGACTCAGCAAAGGGTCGAAATCCATGGTCCGCTTCAGTGTCGCTCCACAAGCCATTACTGCTGGTCGGAAACACGTTTATAACTGAAAAAACCCACCAAAAACGGACAGAATCCGCAAACGAAGCGGCGCCTGAGCTCGACCCCCTTTAGCTCCCGGAAAGCCGCTCGAGCTTCTCCTTAGCAAACGTCGAGCTAGCTACAGCTACAGCTAACTGTCCGCTAGCGATGCTAGCTACTCAAAAGGCCCGTCGCCTCGATTGCTTTTCCTAGTTAAGACAGGCGAAGTTATATCAAGTAGATTTCGGTAAATATCAGGCAAATGTTTGGAAATACTTGTATTTCTTCTCGCTTCGATCTGTCCTGTGGTCATCAGCTTCCGTTACAAAGGAACTGCGAGGCCTTTCTTTTACGAGTTTCGAGCGCATAGCCAGTTGAACAAATTGTACTTCTCTGCTTGTTTATCTTTCAACACATTTTTTTCTCACCGAGATGTCTTTAATTATTGGATCTTTTTCTTCTTCTTTTCTTTTTGCTGCCAGCAGGAAAACTAAACAAAAACGTGTTTACTGCCGCCTTGTGGACCGTCCAAGCTTTACTCAAGACTGAAGATGGGTTTTATTGCCACACAACTGGTTTTGGTGGTAACCAAGAGCTCCTGACAGCTCAGAAATCACTAAACAATACATCATGCACTGCATTAATACTGTGAGTCAGGGCAAACTTAACAGAAGACTATGTGCAAATGACTGAACCCAGTATCAGCAGCAGTGACTGAAGTAGACGTGTCCCATTAACGCCTATAACGTGATTCATGCGAATATGGAGTGCAGATTTAACAGAGTGGTGCAGTGTTTTCTGTGTATACATTATTTCACTCACTCACCTTCTGCCGCTTAATCCTGTTCAGGGTCGCAGGGGGAAGTTGGGGACAATCCCAGCTGACTTCAGGCGAGAGGTGGGGTACACCCTGGGTAGGTCAATCCCAATCCATCGCAGGGTGACACACAGAGACAGACGAACATTCACACTGACTTTCACACCTACGGGCGATTAGCCTAATCCCCTCTGTGCATGTCTTTGGACTGTGGGAGGAAACCGGAGTACCTGGAGGAAACCCACGTTGACATGGAGACAACATGCAAACTCCACACAGAAAGGCACCCATGTGGACCTCAGGGATCGAACCCAGGATCTTCTTGCTGGGAGGTGACAGTGCTAACCACCACACTGTGATGCCGTCCGTGTATACATTATATCAGTTCAAATTGAAATAACGTGGGTTTTACAGCAGCATGTGAAGAGACGTTATAAGTTCCCTGATGGCAGAAAGAAACCAACCAAGTCCTCAGTTTGACAGATGGAAGGGAATATGAGGTGTGCTGGGTGGCAGGTTCAGAGGGTCTGTTCAAATTTCCTCTTGGTGTATGAACACTGCCATACCCAAGAGTAATATCACCATATGGAGGATGTCAGAATGTTTGGGATGATTGCTGAGTAGAACTGTATCAGCAGCTGTCTCTTCAGTTTTGGGGGGATGTAGAATCTCTGATGGGTTTTCTTGATGATGATGATGATGATGATGATGATGGTGGTGGTGGTGTTCAGGACACTTAAGCAAGCTGCTGATATGAGTGCCAGGAATGTGAAGAAAGCCATGTTGGTCACTGGTTGTTTGCAAATATTATCAGGATCTTTGTCATTTGGAGGTTTATAGAAGTCTGTAATCGGTTCCTTGATTTTAAAGGTGTTAAAGATGAGGTCATTGTTCTTGCAAAATGCCATTGTTCAGGCCACCTCCTGATGGTAGGACAACTGATGCTTGTTTGAAATAAAGCCTGTGATGGTGACGTCATCTGCGTATTTGAAGCAATTAACAATACTATTGTTTCTGAAGATGTTGAACAACAAGCTTTCTATAATGTATAATGTATTTATGTGTGAGAGTTTTGACTAACCAAAACGTAACTGGGCACTAAAATATGGCCCAATTCTTTGTCGTAATCTTCTGTAGTACGAATAGGTTTTGTATATTTTCAAACTTTTGTAAATATTAATTGAATCTGTTTTTTAGTTATCATAAATTTATGATTAAAAATCTAAACAAAACAGAGATAATGTAAACAAAATCAACTCCAAAATATATTCTTTGCAATAATCATATATTAGCTATAATGAAAATTGTCAGTACAACTTTCCCCATGAATAAAGACTAGTAAGACAGTGTGAGATATGCCCTTGCGCCATATTTTCACAGAAAATTTCAAGATAATAGATGCATTGGGAACATGAAAACATTTAAAAATTGAAGAAACATCTCTCATGCCCTCTAGAGGCTGACTGCAATACAATAGAGATTCAAGGGATCCACAACATTTGGGCAACCTCCCTATAAGTCATTAGGACATTATACATTTTCTGCAAACCTGTGCATCAGGCACGCATTTTTTTTTAAATCGCAGATCTAAATTTTGGAATCCATATTTGATAAATATTTGGCCAGATTTTTGTGTTTGTATTTTCACTTATGTCGCTTACGCCATATCTTCATCTAGAGAGTCCTTCTGGATCCAAACCTCTTGCATTTTACAACGATACTTAATTAAATGAGATTCTTGAATTTTCAGTTCTTGAATTTTAATAAATTTGCAAAGACATCTAAAAAACATTTTATTTTGTCATTATGTAGTACTGTGTAGATTAATGGACTAAAAATGTAAATGTAATTCATTTTAAACTAACTTAGAATACATTGAAGTCTGCATAAAGGGTTCAGAGTACTTTCAGTATCCAGTGTATATAGTTAGCTATACTTTTAATATTACTAAGCAATATATTAAAAAAAAAAAAAAGCCCTTTCATTCAAGCAAATCAATATAGTCACGATCACTTGTTTGGACTCACTACCATAGTCCTAGCTCAGCCTTACCACAGTCCTAGTTTAGAATTAGCATAATCCCAGGAACATTCTCATTCTAGTCCAGTCCTAACAATAAGGCAGTTTAAGCCAAGACAGTAACCCAAATTCCAGCCATAAGATTAGTTACACCATAACTAAAACACACCCACACCCACCCAAACCCAAAGGAATAATATACACATAATCGGTACCTTTAAAAGACAGAATATTGGAGTTGTTTTTATGTTTATTTATTAAGTAATGCATTATTCTTTATTTTCACATTCTGGCACACCTGGTACTACATGTATAGGACTATAAGTATGTACAGGTTGTAAACTACGTCTGAAAAGTGACAACATCTTCTGACAAAATAGCTTTTTGCTGCTGTAACCTTAAGTATACCAATTGCTTTGAGAACTGTTCTGTTAAATTTCTTCTTGGTCACAATCAAACTGTCAAACCAACCACACCCCTTAAAATGTGTAAAATATTTCAAGCTATTAAGTGATTCAAGATGAAGCAATTTAAAATGAAATAAATCATGAGTATATAGATGTAACTTTCATATCTTCTACATGTAGGGTTCTACTGGGCACTGGGAACAGTCATCTAGATGATGTAATGTACGATCATGTCTGGTCTGATGTCCTGCCTCATGCCTGTGTATTACATAGAAGTGAAACATGGAAACAGCTGGCTGAGTATGAAGTCATCTAGGGACATTAAAACAGGAATAGGTGCCAGTCAGTTAGCAACTCAGTAAATATTCATAGAAAACAAAACCCCAATTTACTTAAAATATTTATTTGCTGAATGAAAGCTTTTCTCTGGACAAGTAATTTACACCGGGATATGAATTCTCGATTTATTGCATACACCCTCAGCTCATGAGACAAAGCAGACACACGGACAAAGGTATTAGTAATGCAAAAAAAAAAAAAAATTGCCATTACTGCTTAATATGACCACAATTAACAATATGAACAGTGTGTGATATTTTTTTACATATATTAAAACAAAACAGGACTAAGAATAGCAGTCAGTGTTGTCTTTGTTCATAATATTTCTTCAATCTCTGTTACATTGTATTCTAGCAAAATAGATAGGAGAAATAGGCACTGTAAATACGAAGTCATGAATCCAGCTTGGAGGATTTTACATCTGTAAATAAAGCACAAATAAGTGGACAATCTGTACTTCCATTAAAATTCAAACGTTCTTTAATATTTATACGACAGTGAGACAGTCTGGAAGAAAATGATGCTGTTCACCAAGTATAAATAGCTTACAGAAAGTTTTAATAGGATAGTTTTGTAATAGAGCGTTTATTTTAAGAGTCTTGGCAGAACTGGGCATGCTGGGTATCAGTGTTCAAAAGAGTGATGCATAAGTAATGATACGGTATAGATATCGCATATCTCCTAATTACTCTGAAACCCTGTCTATGGTAGGAATGATGCAACCAAATGTGAAATTGATTCTTTCTACAGCTACACATTAAATAAAATTAGTTTGAGTCTACATAAATGGGGAAAGCCCACCCATATGTTTATTAAACATACAAAACTAATGGCACAAAATTACAGCTTCTTGGGAGATAAAACTGGTTTATGACCTATGACGATGAATTGAGAAAAAGTAAAACATAGCTCTCTGACAAATGAAAAATGATCTGCACCTTTACAGTTGAAGCACAGTAACTGAGATTGCAAACACATGGCACATTCCAAGAGTCTGTTTAATTATTTGAAAAAATAAAAATAAAAAAAATTGCGCTGTCAGAATTTCTTGGACATTGACTGCATTTTGCCCTGAAGTTTTTGAATCATAGCACCGTTTCTGGTTTTCCAGGAAGTCCGAATGCTATTGAATACTACAAGCCCTCCTATAAACAATAATAAACAAGACTGAGGTAATATGTTGAGTTACAATGATCTCTTTGCTGTGTTGTTGAAATTAAATATTTCAATTTGTTTCTCTATCAGAATGTTCGATGAATATTTGCAAGACTGCTTTTACTGTGAAGTCAACATAAAAATTATTTCCACTGCATTTGATTTCTAAGTAAAAAAAAGACTTTAATATGTTTAAAATTTAATAAAATGAGATTTCCCATAGCCTTCACTCTAAATTTAACCCTAATCCAAATCAAAGTCTCCCTGTGACTTCATACAGGCTTGACAGCTGTAATTTGTGTTATGAAATGGTTTTGCAAACACTCAAGATAAGTTGGCACCACTCTGAGTCATTTATTAACAAAGCCCAGTTAGCCAAACAGAAAAACTATACTTTTGGATTGATTATGAAAAGTTTAACCTACATGCACTGGCGGTCCGAAGCCAATCCAATTCGATGGTGATGGTCTTTACAATGAAGCACTGGTAATTATTCTAATTCCTGATTAAACAGCAGATGCAAATTGTAGACAATAAAGTTAGGATTTGTGTCTTAAACACATCAGTTTTGTGGTGACCTGTAGGTAACAGATGAACGAGCTGCAATTGCTTGCATCACAGCTGACCTCCAGGTTTGCCGAGAACTGAAAAGCTTCTATTGTATGTGCACACATGGATTAAGCAAACATGGCATATTAACTTAATTTCTTTAAACTGCATCTTATTTACTGCTATCAGGAGTTTAAAATGTTTTGCATTATTCAAAAACATCAGTAACAATCCCAGCTGGAAAATGCAGCTTCTTTGGTAGATTATCATTGGTCATCTGGCTAAGGAACTAGGCTATAAACAGCAAATGAGGAAAAAAAAAAAAAGTTTTCCTCATAAAACCCAAAAAATCATATCCAACACCCCTTTGGTTGTTAGTTTTAGAATTCTGCTGAAAAATTTGTATTAAAAAAAAAAAAAAAGGCCTGGTTATAATAAACCCTCACTGACACCCATGGGACATGGAAAATTATAAGTTATTTTATAATACTTGCGTATGCAA
>JAQLOM010000005.1:7706990-7726509 GCA_030068315.1 Chrysichthys thysi
ACACACACACACCTCGACTTCTCTTTGGCTATATAACCTTACCTATGATGCACACAACTGCTATGCAATGTGTGTAGCTCTTAAGCAATACACCTTACTTCATTATTTGTGAAGGACTGCATACATAAATGCAAGCCTCAAGAGAGAGTGCAGAGTCATACAGCTTTAGTCATTCTCCTTCATTTTGAGTACATACAATTTTAAGATGACAAACTAAGTCATCCTACAATACACGGAAGAATCCTTCATTTTCACCCTTAAACTTGCACACTTTAAACACTGGGACCAGTATTTTCATTTCAGCTCAGTAAACCTTCAACTATCAACCAAGATAGGCATTAAGAAAAAAAAAAAGAAACAGTTTAAAAAAAAAAAAAAGAAGAGCAATCAATATTGTTATACATTTAACAATAAAGATGCAGCATTAGTGTAATTTGCTCAATGTAGTAAAATAAAAGTGCTGAGATTCATTAGTAGTAATTGTATAATGTAAAATTCCACAGTAAAATATCTGAATAATACTGATTTATGAGAATGTATATGCTGTTTGCAGCATCCTTCATACCTGCCCTAGCTCCTCCTGATCCTTCACTAATACTCAGAGAAAGTGCTCATGGAGTGGAAATAAGGTGACTGTAGTCCATCCCAGTCTCCCTTCAGCACACTGCCCTTTCACACTCTGCAAAATCCTGTGAGGCCTAATGATCTGTTCCAGTTATGACAGTGACATTGTCCAGGCGTGTGGCAGCATACCCAACAATGTGAGCTTATATAAGTCTGGAGTTTTTAAGAAACTGTATTAGAACTTTGTAAATGAAGTTGTATTGGGAAACTGTGTGCACCATCATCATGCGTTGCTGTCGCAGCAGTCTTAGAACAGTAGGGACGTCCAGCATCTACAATAACAGAGGTTAGTGGGTTAAACATCCAGCTCAGCCTTCCTCTACAGCACTATCACCTTCCTTTTAAGGCAAAAGTAAACATCAGAAGTCAACTAGAGTTTAAACTTAACTAGAAATAAGGGCCTCTCCTGTACTCCTGCCAGAATAAGCAATGTTTGCATATACCTCATTATGTTCCAGACAGGCGACCATGATCTCAGTGAGAATGACCACGCCAGTGCGCCCCACCCCTGCGCTGCAGTGCACAAGCACGGGCGGGTTTGTGTCCTTTAGATCGCTGGTGCTGTTGGTGTGCCGCCGCACAGACTGTATCTCTTCCAAATATGCTAGGACAGAGTTTTAGACGAGTAATGTGCCAGTTACACCCCTGTCAAATTTCATAAAGGACAAAAAAATCCCTTTCTCTACTTACTCTTAAAAAAAAAAAAAAAGACAGTTAAACCATTTTCCACTCAAAACATCAATGTATTTATATGTATTTATATACCACAAATGAACACAAGTGTGGAATACTTTAAAACAGCAAAAAAATTGATTAAAAATACATATGTTTTATGTACTTAGCATCACTGTGTGACAAGTTTGCGGCTCAGCCGTTTGAGACTTGCTCAACTTACCCAGAAAACCTTTAAAATCCTGTGGACAGCTGTGGTCAGGCCAGTCTGTGTATTGCAGGTGCCAGACAGTTCGCTCTTGGCCCGTCAGCAGGTGTTTAATCTTCAGACCTGTGGTGGCGTAGCAACCAGAGTCAGTACGAAAACGTGTGGTGATCTTAAAGCGGCCATATGTAACCGTGTTGTGGCGGGAGCCTAGACGGGGCCAATAACGGAAACTCTTCTCTCGTCCTCCCTCCTGCAAAATGTGACATCAGAACGTCAGAAAATATGTAATCAGGAAGACCTGCTCAAGAAAGACCAGCATTTAACTTGACTATACATACGTGTCAAAAATACACACCTCTTCAGCAGTAACCATTGCAATAATCGCAACCCCTTGTTCCCAAACCATCTGCCAGAAGTCCTGACATGTATTAGGGAGGGGACCCTGAGCTGCAACATAATTCCACTCCTCTCCCCCTATCGTAAGCTAGTAAAGACATGAACACAATGAGTAAGCAGTACTAACTAAGAGCACCTGAGGGCTGCCACACTTTAAGGAAGCAGAGTAAAAGTAAAACCAAAAGCTCAATTACAGGAATGACAATTAGAGAAACGACAATTGCAGGTATGACATTTACAGGAATCCGTGGTAACACAGGGCAGCTCTCTACATTTTACTACAATACGAGAAACTTTCTGTATAGAGTCGAAGCACCTACTTTGATATGCGAGGCATTGATATATCCCGTGTTGTTCTCTTTAGTGGGCACAAGCTCTACCCGTGTTTCATCGTAAGGCAACACATCCTGGAAGCGGTTTCGCTCTGCATTCTCGGGCAGCTGCGCAATGCTGCATTCACTGCTGGGCCACTTCTTTGGTATTTGTTCATAGTCTGTAAACACCAGGCCCTGCTCCAAGTGTTGCTCCAGGAGCTTACACTAACAAACACACACATTCATACACAACTACATCATACATAATTATGATTGTGATAATAGGTAGAATATATTTTCCACAAAAGGAAGTTTTATTTACTTGTTTTAAAGAATTAAAAAATCTAAATTATATACATAAAAAGTCAATAACAGCTATAATAAGACCATGTTTTATAATACCAATACTAATAAACACAGATGAGGCTTTAATTCAGAACTGATCCGCATTCCTACCCTGTCGTCATTAGAGGCTTTCCCATGCTCGTCTTTCCCCTCATCAGGTATGGGCATTCGGGTAAGTGTTAAGCCATTGGGAGTCGCTGGCTTCAGCAGACCTGTCTTCTTCTCTGAACGAATGCCTTTCTTCATGCCCTGTTGTGAGGATGGTTGTGGTCAGAATGAGATTCAGAGAGCCTACTAGACAGGCATTAGTGCATGTAGACTCTCCCAGGAGCGCAGAGGAATGCAGCCAGCCACGCTTGCTAACCCGCTCTACTACATTCTTCACAGGTACGGAATTTACCATCCCCTCCTATAACCAGAAATATCCCGATACTTTCCATTCAACAATTAAAAGCCACAACTGCATGTGATGTTCTGCTTAAAAAGGCTGTTGGGCCATCTATAAAAGACACACAATGTGGCCAGCAATGTTCTATTAGTTAGCGTAAATATGACACTTAAAACAATAAACATATTTTTCACAAGACAGAACACACTATCATGTTTACATATTATAGTATAATGTCTCAGTCTATACACATACACACGCGTGTATATATGCCTAACTACAATATAGTTACACTGTGTAAATAATTTATACTTAGCATATGCACATGCAAAGATTCAGCTGTCTGATTGCAGGTTACAGAAGAATGATTGACCTGTATCCTAAGCTCTGCATTGTTGAAAAACTCGGTTTAAAAGCATGCTAAATGTTAAGAAGTTGCAGTTACTGATAATCATCATAAGAAGCTTGCAAGTCCAGTCAAACTGTAAAAAGTAGCCAGCGTATGAAACATTTTGAACACAAGTCAACTAGAGAAGAACTTACAGGTGGTGGAAGGCCATCAATGTTTCTTCGTGCAGAGGGCACATCAGAGACTGGTCTTTTTTTGATCATCTCTCTTTTAGACTTCCATCGACTTTGATTGCTCAAATCTCCCTCTGAAAACGAAGGCATGATGGCATCTGCCTCATTAAATGGGTACAGAGATCCTGTCTCGTCCTGCTCACGGATTCGAGGCTGGGGCTGAAAACCCAGAGGGTTGGGGATGACCTGATCTAAACTGGGGCTGAAAGGATAGGCTGGCAGAGGTGTCTCCATTAGAGGGATTTCCAGAACATTGATGTGATCCTTGGAGGCTGCTACTGCATCCTGAGACTGGGGTGTGTGTCGGCCGCTGTCATCCTCGTACTCCTCTTCCTCTCCACTACTGTGGACCAGCATGGTTGCGTCGGATAGGGATTTTTTGTGCCCATAGTGCACATCCTCTTTCAGATCCATGTCCTCAGCCTCAGTTCTCTCCTGGAAGACATCAAGCTCGGAGGTAGAAGCAGAGGCGGGGAGAGCAACAGGTGGAGTGAGCTTGGACGGAGTCTCGGAGGCAGAAACAGAAACAGTCCTCTCCTTCAGCCTCATGCTTTCCAGACAATAAGTCAGGCCAGCAAGCTCGACAGAGTTGCGTTTGTGTGTGTAAGGGCGTCGTACGGAGGTGGGGATGAGCGGCTCACTCATCTCTTGTAGTGAGTGTGCCACAGGAAGGCTGTCTTCCTGAAAAGTCTGTACCGAGTGGTGTACACGGCGTGTGATCAGGTCAGGGCTGCTGCTGCTCGCATGAAGGTGATGTGACAGGTCCGGTGTGCTGTTGGCTGGACGTGGGCGGCTGTATGGGTAAGGCGGAGGTGGTCGGTACACCTGAGTTCCCATAATGTTGGGTGCCGGATAAGCATGTGCCTGCGCCAGCTGCACATCAGTGAGCTCAGGCACACTGACGGCACCCACCACTGGCCTCCTCTCGCCCGGGTATGGATACGGCGATGGGCTATGAAAGCTATAGTGGAGGGGATACTGAGCTGCTGTTCCTCTGTGCTCACGGATCTCAGGCTGGCTGTACACAAGTGGATCGGGCCGGCTGTAGGCATAGGAGTTACCAATGTTGAGATTTCTCATAGAGTGGCTGTGCCGCTCAGGCATGACTGCCATGGCACTGTGGTTCTTCTGGCGCATGACGCTCTCATAGTCGGGTGTGGCACGGTATGAGGGTGGGATCAGGACACTGTGGCGTTGAGAGGGCACATAGTCTGGCCGTGTGACGTCACTGCCCGTGATGCTTGGATTTGAGGACATCGGTGATGGCTGCATGTAGTGTTGTGGGTTGGTGAGGGAGCTGGTGCTGTGGGCACTGTACACGCTGCCATTCCGGATTCTTCCATTGTACTCATGGGGTGTGCGGTCTAGACTGGTCTGAGAGTGGTAGTAGTAACCGTTGTGACTGTTCATGTAAAGACTGTCTGTGAGAGTGAGAGAGTGACAAAAACAGGCCTAAAAAAAACTTTTCATATACATATGACTGATATCAGACACGTGGAAAGGTTTTGGTTTACCTTGAGAGGATTTGTAAGGCTCCCGGTAATGGCTATTGTAGTGCAACTGAGGTGGTGGCATCATGTATGTCTGAGGCTTGGGCTTCAGCAAGAAAAAAAGGCACCACTGTTCAGATTATGAGCTCACCATATGTTCTAAGAGAAATCACGTGGATATAACTCAGCCATAACAGCCATTCTATTTCCATAGAAATATCCAGAAAGGGAAATGACATGACAACCATCAATAAGCTATCCAAACAGAAGATTATTTAGGTTAGGCCTACCATAGAAATTCTTGTGGAGGAGCGTCGTCTAACCGGGTTCACTGGCGTTGGTTCAGCTTGGCTGTCAGAACAGATGAAACGGAGAGTGAAGCAAAACAGACTGTAGGCCAGCAACTCTAACGCTCTCTGGCAGTTGAGGGAACGGCAGCATATTCCAGGGTCATGTTAACAATACAGTGTATACTGTGTAGCATGAAACCCTGGCACAGATTAATTAAAGTTCTATCAAAAGAGCTCCCTTCCAAAACATAAAACAGGATGAATAGGTCTCATTTCGGGAAATGCAAATGCACACAATTGTACACCTTGTGAGGAGCAGACATGCAAAGATTTGAAGATTTTCTCATTAACAATAGGTAAAAATACTCCTCTTCTCAAATAGCTGGTCTTGAAACAATCTGTCTGTATTAGAACATGCAGAAGGGTTGTCACATTTGACAAACACTGGTACATTACCATCATTTGGCAGACGCCCTTATCCAGAGCGACTTACATTTATCTCATTTATACAACTGAGCAGTTTCGGGTTAAGGGCCTTGCCCGACAGTGGCAGCTTGGCGGTGCTTGGATTTGAACTCCCAAGCTTCCGATCAGTAGTCCAACATCTTAACACCTAAGCTACCACTGTCCCATGCTGGTAATGCAACATCTACATTTTGTGTGTGTGGGGGGGGGGCATTGAGCAGGAAGAGTTGGTGACACCTGAAACAGTCTTGCTCACCCCTTGTTAGAAGGCAGAGAAGGACGAGAGAGCATTGGAAAACGTGGAAATGATAGAGTGAGAATGGACTTCTGGGAGCTTTCAGAAGGTGGAGCATCAGATTCCTCTCTGGAGACAGGGAAGCGATAAGGATGAAGCAATAAAGAGCAACACACACACACACACCATCTGGCTAAAGCGATAGCCTGGGATACACACTTACAGAGTACTTTTGTTGATCTTATAGAATCTGTGCCGTGCCAGGCACATTCTGCACATGTATTTGGAAGTCTCCATGTCCTCCTGAAAGAGCCAGAACATTTACAAAAACAGTCAGGAATCACAAGCATCTATGACTATGGCCTATTGTACTCAGATTAAAAACAGTAGCCTATGTGTTTTAGGTACAAGTTACACCCAGCATTTTGTGTGCATGCAAAGATTTTATATGTGTGGAGGCACACCTATCTATTAATATACATGGGCCTGGGCACATAGTTTAAACCACATAACTGGTGGCTATTCTGAGTAAAGGAAAGCATCTGAAATGCCTGGGATAATGAGTAGACACACCAATGAGTTTACAGAACTTACAGTCTGAAACTGAATGGTGTCTTCCTTGTTGGCCAGCTCCAGGGCAAAAAAAGACTTGTTATGAGTCATGTTGTTAATGTCATTCCATCTGAATAGGGAAAAAGAAAAAAATAATTTCCCTTAAATGAATGCACCCAGCATTCCAACTATAGCAACACAGACATACACTATATGGTCAAAAGCATGTGCACACCTGACTATCACATCCATATGTGGGCCTTCCCAATCTGTTGCCACAAAAGGTGGAAGCACACAATTGTATAAAATGTCTCTGCATGTTGTAGCATTTCCCTTTACTGGAACTAGCAGGCAAATCCTGAACCTGTTCCAGCACGACAATGCCACCTCTGCCCTAAGTGAAGTCCATAGCGTCATGGTTTGCCAATGTTGGTGTGGAAGAACTTGAATGGATTGTATAAAGCCCTGATCTGAAGCCCAACGAGCAGCTCTGGGATGAACTGGAACACCACCAAGTGTCCACATACTTTTGACCACATAGTGTATATTCACATATATATATGGCATACATGATAACTCCTTTCTCTTTTTGAATATGAATAATATATATATTCAGAATCCACCTCACAAATACACACCGGAATAAAAGAGGAGCTCGGCCATTTTTGTGCTTAACAAAAATCCCCTCCAGACAGGATCCAACAAGTATATCGGCACCCTGGCTGTCCTGTGCAGTAATAAAGGCAAAATATGTCAGAAAATAGTTCTAAGTAACTGAAATAGCGACACACTAAATATGTATACCTGCCAGTACTGGTGTCAGAGCATTATGACATTTAAGCACCAACATGAGCCATATTTATTAATTTATTTTCTGCAAATTTATCATGAAAGGAAACCTCAAGCTGTTCACAGTGTTCAGTATGACAATCATTTACCTTTGCCTGAAAACTTTCTTGACCATAGCCCTCCATCTTCTCCACTTCTTGTATGTACAACAATTCAGCTTCTGGTACTGGCATACCTCTATCGGAGAAGGGGTTAGAATGGGAAAACACAGACAGACACATAACCTAAATCAACAAACTGCTGCTTTTACATTATATTTCACATATTACCCATTCTCACACATGAATAATGAAAAGAAGCCATTAAAATCCGTTACAAATCTACAACTATAGGGGAAAAAACAAATAAACAAACAAACAAAAAAAACCCACAGATTATCTGTTACACAACAGGAAACCTTGGATTTTTAAAACATTCAAACACAATTACTTACTACAGTTCTTGGCAATTATCAGTGGGTTCACATTTTATCTGCTTGTCTATAAATCTTAAAATGCAGCAGATGTTTCCGTGCAGCCATTTACCAAAGCTATAGAAAGACCATAAGGCATTCCTACAGATGCTTTAAAGAATGTTCAATGTCCAGTGTCTTTTCTACTTTTTTAACAAATGTGGAAACATACAAATAATATCCGAAACAGTTAAGATTGTTTTGAGGATGCTCTCACTGGTAGCTTTGATAAAGCAGGGCAACTTTCTGAGTGGCTTCTTCAACGACCTGCTCATCTTGAATCCATTCCTATGGAGTAAGAGAGGCAAAAGGGATTCAGGGTAGCTGAAGACTAGGTAACACCAACATGAAAAGAAAAAACAAACAAACAAACAAACAAACAAAAAAAAAACCCAAAACAACAACAAAAAAAAACCACCACAACTGACCATGGGGAGAAGAACAAATTTTTGAAGAAATTCCTGTGAGTCATAGCGGTTGAAGTCTCCAAAATCAGCTAGAACCAGGAAAAACACAAGCCCTTCAATTTGAACTCAGTTTAATATTCAGGTTCTATTTAAAATGAGTAAGCTCAAATTACACAAAACACACAGATACACTTTCTCATATATGGTGTGGACAAACAACCTTAAACACTCAAATTTTTGGAGCAAAGCCTTCTTAGTGCCCATTTCTTAATCATTTCTAGTAGTCATGTAAATTATTGTTATTACATGTTAAATACAACTAGCTCTGCATTTGATTATTACTAGACCATCTTTAGTACTTTGCAACAATGACATCTTTTAGAAGAAGAAAAAAAGCCATTTGACATGCAAGGAAACTATTTTAGCCTTTGTAATCATAGTAGCCCCGTCATTAACATCAAGTCCGGTCATCCTGTCAGAAATGTACACAAGCTATGCTGACAATCCAAAGTATTAGCATAGCTACCAGGTTCCACGCACAGCACTCTCATACACAAAAATAGCCTGTGTTAAACATTTGATCTAACTGACCCAAATCAAACTAAAGACTTTGACTGTGCAATTATTAGCCAGCATATGAGAGCGTACGGATGGCATTCTTTCTCTGTGTGAGATGCACATGGGGAAGCAGTTTAGATCTGGCTGTAACTGTTAGTGATGTCAGTTCCACTGCTATGTTAACTCCAAGCCAGTAAGTCCCGCTGCCAGATATATCTTTGCCAGATGAGTTTGAGATTCTTCCCCTTGGCAAAAACTGAGGCCAGAAATCTTAAGCCTACAAGCTCAGCTAGCTTAGTTCGGTATTGCAGTTTGGGTAACTTAATTATAAGTGGCCAAACGGACAAGAACAATGTTAAAATACAGTTTATGGAACTGCATGATGAGGTAAAGAAGTTGAATTCAGTCCAACCATCCATGTGAAAGCATAATTCTGAAAAACACACTGTTAGTATACCTTGTACAGCCAAGCCAGCTAACCGGATAGCTTGTTCAATTGAGCAAGGAATCCTGCCCTCCAGAATATCTTTCTTTAGCTGGAGGTAATACTGGTATCTGTTGAAGAGCATTTGAACATTGTAACAAGAAACAACATTAGTGGAAGGACTTAAATCTTGTTTTTCCAATCATTTCAACAGCCCTAATAATGAACTATGTCAGATAAGACATTGTGCCTGAAAAAAAAGTCAATATAGATCAAGCATCTCAGTCACCTGGTTATCTCTTGTTGTAGCTGGGAAACTGTCGGCACATAGAATATGACTCCGAAGTAAACAGTGGGTTCCTGTCCATACTTGTCAAGCTGTTTCTTCAGAGGCTTTTCTAAATCAATCCATCGCTGCTGATTTTGTTTATTGAAGTACCAGAGACTGAAATACATTATCTGCAGAATGAACAGAATGTCAGTAAACTGTACAGGTTAAAGCAGCATGCTGCATTTTTAGTTTTATTTTTGTGGGAGGTTAGGGCAAAAAAAGTTGAGAACCAAGACCAACTTTCACAAAACCAGTCTTTATGATGACACAGAAAAAACAACAATAATTAATGAACCATAAAATTTCATGAACAGGCTCCAACACAGAACACCTGCTGTATGGCTGTTCATAGTCTCTATGTGGTCACTGAAGAATCCCAGCCATGACTATGTGCCTGGTATGTTGTTTAGCCACAGATCCTGACATCCTTTACTCGAAAAAACCCAGCTGCATTCTCAAGGACACTTAGCCACAGAAGGTACTGGGTAGTTGAGTGTTTATCAGATGTGACATTTCAAGGCAAGTACATGCATGGGCAAAAACGCAAACTCTGTACATGGGTGTATTTTGGTCAAAGAAAAACAGTCCAACTTTGTTTAATCTGACTGAGTCGCACTCGTGTACTACACAGTGAGTGAAAACAAAACAGTCTTAAGAACTTAGTCATTTATTAGGTAAGAAATCATCACACTAAGGAGAAAAATTAAGTTTCAAGCTTTCACTGACATTGACTCCTATACAATTTTACATCAACAACATACCAGCTACGTACAAAGTGCAGTGAATAAAATATAATGATTTCAAGAAGAAATAAGCAGCATTACTTAAGAGTTAGAGCAGGCAGCAGTGTGGGCAGACAATAATGGACAAATCAGAATCTTACATCAGCTTAAAACAATACAAACCTCTCGTAACTCGAGTCTCTGAGCAACTGCTTCCAAACATTCCTGGCCTGTGCTCTCCACAGAAAGTGTAAACTCAACAAATTCGCCATTGAGCAGCTGTATGCGTGTGACCAGGCAACTCTTGCTGGAGACCGTATATCTTCGTGTCCTCTTAAGTTTTAATCCAAACGGTAAGGGCATGTTTCACCAGTAACAGACCTTTCAGGTGCCAGAATGATTTGCAGTTTCCCTTCAAATTTAAGCCATGGTTAAACAAGAAATAATGTCTGGCTCCAGAAGGCAGTTATGATGGATCCCTGGGGGGAAAAAAGTGGAATCAGAAAACAACAGATTAGGAATCATTCTTATGACTTAAGGTCCACTGCTTGTCATTCATGCCCATGAGCTCTACATTAACCCGAACCCATTTCAACTCTTTGCTTACTACGCAGTCATTACACATTAGTGCAAACAGAATATGCAATCCTAACACTGTTTCATGGTGCTACTGATAAGAGATGGCAGGAAATTACTGAAATTACATGATCATCACTGGAAAACTGTACTCATTCAGTGGTTTAAGATTTTAACCCTGCTGAAACATAAATCAACAGTAACCACCGCACACTGAAAAAACACTTTTACAGATTTTTTTTTTGAGCGAACACCATGTTTCACTGTAAGCTTCATCAGGCTCGCTCTCCAAACTCACATCCCCCTTCTCAAGTGAAATAAACAGGTTCACATACCATCACAGGTAAGAGGCAATTAAGCTCATAGGGCAAGGGTGTCCAATCTTATCCACAAAGGGCCGCTGTGGGTGCAGGTTTTCATTCCAGCCAAGCATGGGCCACACCTGATTCCACCTGATGTTTTATCATCTGAGCTTGGCTTTCAATACACTCAGATTTGACTTCTGCTTGGTTGGAATGAATACCTGCACCCACCGTGGTGTTTTCTGGATAAGACTGGACACCTCTGCCATAGGGGCACATGACCCTGGTATCTTGTCTTGTGAATTAACCATCACCACCACACCAACCCACTTAATCGTATTAAAAGCTTGCATGTATAAACATACTTGCGCAAAAAAACAACAATTTACTAGTATATAAATTTACTCATAGAAAAATATAATTTTTCAAACAATGCGCCTGCAATTCCCCAGCACCTGACAACAAGAAATATAGGGTTGTGTAAACATCTTATTACAGAAAGGTCTTCACAAGAAAGTACTGAAATATACCATAGAGAATAGAACAACAACTAATTCAGAAGCAAGAATGAGTGAACTCTCAAGTAGTAAAATAACCAGTTATTAAAAGAAAAACAAAAGTATCGCAAATCTAAATTTTAAATAACAGTACTACCTGATAAATCTCACCACCAACAACAACAACCCCCCATGTTGAATAAGTGAGTGTTAGCAGCTCCTGTACAAAGTCTGGTGTGCTGCTGTGGTGACTTGTGATGAGACAACACCTCGGACACAGCACAAAACCACCGAAAGCTAGGACGAAACCCGGTACACAGTACGATCCCACCCGTGTGTGGTGTGGTGTGGTGTGGGCGGTTAGGTGTTAACCAATTAGTTAGCGATAAACAATGTCAGAGAGCGTGTGGTGAAGATTGAGGTGTGATGAAGGAGATACTAACACGGGTCCCTCCCACATTCCGACCTTAACAACACTAAAGACACCTGTGTTGATCCTTTTGAACACATCCTCTACGGTCCTCTCGTGTCATCCTGCTCCACACTGTGTGCGTTCCATAAACAAAACAAACCGTAGGATTTACCAACAGGTTGCTGCTGGGTGAAGCAGGCAGCATGGCTGCAGGCAGCAACAAGTGGGCGCACAAACAGCTCGCGGAGGAAAGTAAACCCTGCCGTTAGCTAGCTTTTACAAACGACACTTTGCGCTAAAAAAAAACACGCACAAACTACAACGCCATGTATCACAGACAACTTTTATACACAGGCTTCAATTTCAGTCCAAGCTAATTTCGAGCTAGCCTAGCATAATGGCTGGTTAAAAGTAGCATTACTGCGTGTTTGTGTTAAAGTTAGCTCAGGCTAACTGGGAACTGTTACTGACTTACCTTGGGAATAACCTCTGTCCAAGGACCATTTATGAACCGTTTCTATAGATGACGCACACTTGGAAGTAAGACTTGCAACCCGAGGACATTTTTCCTGAAGTTTGCGGTGAATCACGCACATTAGACTCACGGGTCACACTGGGAGCTGCTCCCATACTTCACTTCCGGTTGGAGCACACGCTTGGAAGAGGCGTCCATCCATCCATCCGTTCGTGTACCCCTCCGCGGGACTATTTTCACACTTTCGAGATGACATTTTATCCCAATACGTTGCTTAACCCATAACTAACGTACACGTGTAGCACTCACATGCGTATAAACATTAATATAAATGGTAGACAATACATGGCTTAATGACAGACGACCAAATATGGGATTAACACAGCGCTATGATACACCCAGGAATGAGGTGTGCTACGTCAGACAGCTGGAAAGCCCTGCAGTGGGAATTTCAGGAATGAGGGAGCTGTCTCCCACTTAGCGCCTTATCTATACCGGCTACATTACTATACAGATGAACAACATGTAAAATGAACGGGTTTACACCTTTTTGTTTGTTTGTTTTTCAACAGGGATTCATCAAGGTAGTAAAACTTTTTGGACACATCTTCACTTTGTACCTTGTGTGGTAGTGAGATGAAGTCGGTGCTGTCATGGGGCGAATGTATAGTTTTAGGGCGACTACTCTTTGTTGTTTTGTGCTCTGCAAATTGTATTTGAAATGAATCCCTGAGTGCAGGTTTTGAAGGAGTAGAAGTGAGCTTTAAGGGTTTTTGGTTTGGATCTGAGCAGTTACTTCATCCTGATATATGTTCATGGTTCACAGGGGAAAGTTTTCTACTCTGGATCATCACCACTGTGTACACAGTGTATTCACTTATGGAAGAAGTATTCAGATCCTTTACTTAAGTAAAAATACTAATATCACACTGTGAACATACTCCACTACAACACCTTCTTTAAGTAAAATGATGTAAGTATTATCAGAGAAATGTATTCAAAATATCACAAATAAAAGCTTTTGTTTTCATTGTGCAGTAAAATGGTCCCTGTTGGCATTTTGCTATTGTATATATGATGTTTTTGGATTAATCTTACTGCTGCATTAATGTGTATCTTGCATTTTTACTGCTGTAGTTGTGTGAGGCTGAGCTGATTTTAATTACTTTACTTACTGTTGGTTAGTTTAATCAACAGCCAAGCATCATATTGTGTATAAGATCTCCCATGTTTGCAGCATTGCTGTCCTGTGGGAACCACATAATCTCCAAAAAGTAAGCTTTGCATGAGGTCAGAAAAAAACAGCCCTGTTTTCATGTTTGTGACAATGCATCTATCCATCAATTCATTATACTGCTTATCCATCAGGGTCATGGGGGTGTTGGATCCAGTCCCAGCTGACTTCGGGCAAGAGACAGAGTACATCCTGGGCAAGTCGCCAATCTATCACAGGGTTAACACAGGAACAAACAGCCATTCACACTCACTTTCAGACCTATGTGCGACATAACGTAATCGGCATGTTTTGGGCTGTGGAAGGAAACTAAAGCGCCCAGAGGAAACCACACAGGCACCCAGAGAACATGTGACAATGCACTTTACAGCTAATTCAAGAGGGTTATTCAAAAGTTTATTTAGCTTAAGAAGTAGGACAATTCTCTCTACCCATAATGAAAAGCTTCATAGTTCAATGAATCTCAATATTGCCTCAAGAAATGACTGATTTCTAAAGCACCTTTAATGTTTCATCAGAAGCACTGATAAATTGTGCAATTTCAACTTTGTGAATACAAGCAACAAAAGCAAGAGACACCAAATCCAAATGCTGAATTCAGGATGAGCTCTTCAGCTTCTGTTAGCTTTCTTGTACATAAACTAATGAAGAAACCATACACACAGATCAAGTCAACATTTAGTGATCATCTTTTCATCATCGATAAGCTGGTGTACATAAAAAAATGCCACTCTCCAAATACGCAAGAGGTGCACTGCACGTTTCAGTGTAAACTATTTACTGGATTTATTTAAGGAGCTGTGAACTGGACAAATGATGTTATCTGCAGCAAATATGTCCCTTCTCTTTATGGTGGTTGCTTTGGATGGGGACAAAAAGGCAATGGGAGGTTATAATCTGACAGTTTTTTTTTTTTAACCCAAATTGTAAAATAATCTAAAGTTCCACCGGAGATCAGAAACCTTTGAAATAAACACTCAGCAATGTGTCTTCATTGTGTTTACATGCTTTTGGAAAGGCAACTAAATACTTTAACAGAATAGATACACAGTATGTCAAAACTCATCATCACTAAGTTTCACAGATGGCTCTTGTTCAATGACCTCTTGTGAGCTGTGAATCTCAGACACATTTAGGGACTCTGTCATGTTTCTTCGAAGTTCATCAAGATCATCATTATCTGCACACCACTGATGCTGGTCTTCTTCATTGAGCTGATCGGTTACCAAACCCATAGGTACTGTATTTACATTTTTATGATCTTGCTCCAGGTCCAATAGGTCTTCTCGTGTAGCAGATTTAGCATTCTCTGAAATGCTGCCATTTACTGGTGTGGTATCTAATCTAGGAGTGACAGCATCAGGTTCCCATGTGTCCTTATCCCTAAAGGGTATAAAAGAGAGAAGGCTGGTATCGTCTGTCATAAAATTTCCCAACTCTTGCTGAAGATTCGAGTCCTTGTGTCTGTGCGATAAAGAATGGCCCCTTTCCTTGTTTTCAAGAACAGTAACAGAAGAAGAAGGGGGTTTTTGCAAATCATTCTGCAGTGCTTCCAGGAGGTGGCGCATTTTGTCCTTATGATAAATATGGAGATGAATAGTCTTGGGTTAGATTTATTACAATTACAGTGCAAACTACTAGTTGAACTGTGTATTTAACTAGCACATTATTTTACTAAAAAAAATACAAGTTAGGAACAGAGCCAATTAACATTCCATGTTGTATATTTCAATTAAGGTCTACAGAAACTAAAGTACAGTCTATTATGTTCAAGTAACATAAGGTGTCCAAATAATACTCACTTCAGATAACCGATGTTTATTCATATCAATGTGACGCTCAAACACCCGCTCCAGTACCCTGTAAGAAAATTCCACTCTTTATAACTGGGAAAAGCAACTTGCAACCAAAAGATCAGAAAACTGTAACCAACCTGTCAGAATAGATGCCCCGTAGTATAATTTCATTTGTTACATCAGCGATAAACTCCAGGTACATCAATTCTTCCTCTCTAAAGAAAAACACAAGAGCAAATCTTACTGTAAATAATAAAAACAAAATTACATTTTGCTTTCAACATATTAAATGATCGATGTGATCTATTTATTACAAACTCACGATAAACACCTACATGGTTTAATATTCACCGAGTGACACAATTAACCTACAAGTGTTCCACAGACGCAGCGCAATCCTATATTAAGGACATTAACACCTTATTGTGTCTGAAGACAAACATGAGATTACACTTACTCGGCTGTTACTTTTCTCATAATTGGGGACCTCATTCCCTCTGGTGATACCCTGTAAAATAAGTCAAGATATTTTTGTGTCATGTGTACATAACAGGTCCCCAGTGTTTCATAAAACAGCATACACCAAGTATGTGTCTGTATTTGCATCTTACCTTGAGGAGCTAAGAAAAAAATCACTGGCTCTAAACTTATTTTTGGTGGCATGATGTCCAAATACATTTGACTCTTCATCAGACCACTCATGGTTAACACTGCATGACTGTGGAGCAAATAAGGTGATTTCAGCCATGTATAAGAATAACTTTAAAAAAAATATACCCATAAAATATGAAGCAACATTGGGATATATATCAAAACACTCCAGTAAACGTACCTGGGGTGAATCCTGTTCTGCTGAAGATCTATACTTGCCGCAGAGAAAAAGAACATGGCTACATCAAGCATTAGATTATATTTCTAAATTATTTTGAAAAGGGAGCGTGAATCATGATCATATGTGATCATATTATGCATCAGTAAAATGGATCTATGGTTCTATGAATGAGTGGATGCATGTTTCAAGAAACTGAATAACAACAAAATCCTAAAATCACAAACAAACCAAAAATTAATATACTGTCTGTAATATTGTACCTTCTGTGGTCAGTGTCTGGTTGGTTACATTTAGACAGTGTCTTTTCTTCAGCGCCTTTCCTATCTGCAGGAGTGTAATACCGATAAGCAGACAGAGAGGACTTGCAGTCTGTTTTCAGAGTTCTGGGGGTAAAAGGCTTTTCTTGTGTGAAGCAGTGAGCATGTTTATGAAGAACGTCACCACTGTAGGTTTTCTGTGTAGGGTCTTGAAAACTTTTAAACTTGTCCGGACTTGAAGACGTGGCACACGAAAGAGTCAAGTGGTGCCTTTGAGATTTTGGACTTTTGTAACTCAATTCTGAAGATGGCCGGTGGTTCTGAGACCGTGCAGCCATTTCGGAAGGATATACAATTTGCTTACAATGGAATGAAGTACTAAACCTTGGGGAGGACATAACTGAGACAGCTGAGTTCAAATAGGCACTCTCAGCACCTCGAGCAGAGGGTCTGGCCTGCACAGGGAAAAGAAAGCCGTTTTAATTCTATGCTCAGTGTTCACATAAAATAGAATATTTTAATTTACAATGAAAACCAATGGAAATAATCTTACATTTCTGGATGAACAAGATGTATTATCCAACCTGAGGCTCCTCTGTGAACTTAGGGATCTTACCGATTGTGTCCTTCCAGAGACATCTTTTTTAATCTGTTCACGACGTTTTTGGTCAATATCTGTGTGAATAAGCAAATACTGAAGGTGAATTGTACTTGTATATACACTAGTGCATAATGCTTTATAGAAGCATGTAAGGCCTATACTGTACTTACATTTTACATTACAAAGCATACTTTTGGGTGCTGAACAGTCCACTGCAGCTGAATATGGGGAAAAGCAAGAAAGAAAGCAATGTGTTAAGAGGCCCAACGTGTGCTAAGAAATCACTCCCCACAACATTACACTACCTCCACCAGCCTGGACTGTTGACACGAGGCAGGCCCGGGGGCATAGATTTATGCTGTTGTCACCAAATTCAGGTCATCTTAGTGCCTCAGTGGAAATTGATATTAATTAGAACAGGCTATTTCTTCACTTTAACTATCCAGTATTAGTGAGCCTTGTACAGAATGGTTTTCTGGGTTACTTTATCCTTCCTGTCAGCACAAAACACACTGGCCATTCTCCATTGACCGCTCTTATCAGCAAGTTGCTTCCATCTACAGAACTGACACTTAGTGGATGTTTTTTTTTTCTTTATTGCACCATTCTGAGTAAAGTCTAGAGACTGATGAAACTGTCATGTGTGAAAATCCCAGGAGATCAGCAGTTACAGAAATACTCAAACCAGCCTGTCTTACACCAATAATCACACCACGGTCAAAATCACAGAGATCCCATTTTCCCATTCTGATGGTTGATATGAACATTACCCAAAGCTATTTGCTCTTCATATCTGCATGATTTTCACTGTTGTCACATGATTAGCTGATTTAGATAATTGCATGAATGAGTAGGTGTACAGGTGTTCCTAATAAAATGCTCAGTGAATGTATGCTCTACGACTTACCTTTTGCTGAGTACAGCCTTTTGTAATGAGAGATCATGTGATCTTCTATAATGCGTTGATTAGTCAGTTTGCCAGTCGAAGCAGGGCAGAGTGCTGGAAAGGCACCATAGAGATTGGGTTGCCACACATACCTTTAAATTAATTCATTCATTCCAACGATGTAAAGAGCACTGTATAACTTTTTTTTGTGTCATACTGGAGACCTGATTAACACTAACAGACGCAGATCACCGAAAATAAGAGGCGACCAAACAAATAATACAAAGAGCATGCTATGCACTTAATCGTTTACTTGTTTTAATGGAGATAATACTGAAACCTCAACATTAATAAAGTCATATTAATAATATACAAAACAGTCAGCAGAGCACAGTCTCATTAGTAAAAAAAAAAAAAATGCCGTGTCTGTTGTAGCAGTAACTATTTTGGTCCCGAGAACATTTGCTAGTTCAGCAGTGAATAAATACCTCGCTTTCCATCCATGATTGGAAACACAGCCAAGTATCCCATGCTCAGAATACAACAGAACTGTCGCTGTAAACAGCTACGTCTACAATCATATACATTACAGTGTTACCAAAAAAAAACCCATCCAGAAATACCCCCAACTACCTAATGGTAGACATGAACGAAGCACATCTGACGAACTAGCTAGCTAAGTAGAATCATGTTACGTTACAAAGCTTCTTGGTCGCCATGATGGTTGCTAAGCGTGCGTCATTACGTAATACAGAGGCACGTACTGGTGGAGGCACAAAGGACGTGTTAGAGAAGCAACGGAAAGTGCTCAAAAATATCGCACAAAAGCAAAAACAAATAAAAAATAAAAAAAATTTTATTGACATTTGCAGCTATTTGCAATATACGTTTTTATCCAAAACCCCCCTCATGAAATCGTTTAACTGACACATTTATTATAATATGTCACTGTGACAGAAAGCTATCCAGGGATGCCCTTTCACTAAACCGTCTGAATGTTTCATGTGCAGAATGGCACACCATCATTACATTTTCTGCAGTGTTTTATCATTATTAATAGATGCTGGGTCTTAAGAAGGGCAAAGCACAATTTCCTGCATTATTAAAAGGGACTGTAGGGGTCACTGGGTGGTTCCTTATTCCTACACCCAGCTTATGACACAGACCTTAAAGCTTATACATAACCTTTAGATTCTGTTGTAAGATTTTCTTATTTGTCTGTTCATTCACTTTTAAAACAACAAGAAATGAATGAATGAAAGAAAGAAAGTGAGAAGGAAAGAAAAAAACCCAGAAAGCATTGTGCACTAATATTATAATATAGATCTAATTAGATTATATATATATA
>JAQLOM010000005.1:7806868-7827343 GCA_030068315.1 Chrysichthys thysi
TTTAAACATTTGTTATATTATCTATGTTCTGTTGTGAATAAAATATTGGCTCATGTGATTTGAAAGTCTTTTAGTTTACATTTTATTTCAATTTAAAGAATGTCCCAACTTTTCTGGAACTTGGGTTGTATGTATGTCTTTTTTTAATAGACTGAGATGTTTGCTATTTGTCTGCATTATTTAGTATTATTTGGTAAGAAAGCATAACTCATATATCTCACAGATGATGCTCATTCATGTGTTCTTTTTCTTCCCTCATTAAAGACAAGGAGCAGTTTAAGCATGAATAATTCACACAATTTAGTAATCTCAAAATACTGTGAGTAATGAAAGTGTTATAGATTCTGCTTCAGAATCTTACATGCAAGTGATATGGGTCCTATCTAACTTCTTTACTGACCCTAAGTTCAGCACTAAAGAATAATCTACCAAGGTGTGACACAAAAGTGAGTGTGGCATTCAAAATCCAATGATACAGTTAGATTTTTAATCCCATTTTGTGTTACTGACTCCTGAAGCCCCATTTTAACACAAACACAGATTTATGCCAATATTTTCCTGATTTTAAGTGTAGCCTTACAAGTCCAGTCTTATTTCCTACAACCCAGTTTTGTGAACGTGCTCTATTTACGTCACCCCAACTTAACCAAATACAGCAGAGTTGATTCTTTTGTTTTTAATGAGTAAAGAACAAACCAGTCAGTTGTGGCTATTAAGTGCAATTCACACCAGTAGCAGCATATTATGAAATATCATTAGTTGCACTTTAGCCCACACTCATTGTGAGACACCCAGGAAAAACTCATTTGTTCATCTGTGTGCATAAATGAAATGTAAAGTCTATATAAATTCATCCCCAAGTCCCATAACATAGCTATATTTAAAATGACAGATATGTTAGCAATTCACTTGATTCTCTCCCTTTCTATCTGACCCCTGTTTGACTGTTTTTTAGACTTTTTTAGAAATGATAAACATATTATGTTCATTATTAGTTTTAAAATAATGAAAAAAAAATATTCAATAGCTCCACTTAAGTCTACATATGGCTGGGATGGATAGGTGTTCACATACTTTTGGTCACATAGTATAGCACACATATCTACTGTCAGATAAAAATCCATTGTCTCTATGCTGCACTGCACACAATTGGTTCTTAAAGGGAATGAGAGAATTGATTTGATTAGCTATCCCAGCAACATGTTAAACCATGCCACTTCTAAAGTATTCATTTTAACCTGCACTGTTGGGCAAGAAGACACTAAAAACACACCATACGTCTTATTTTGGAATGCACATTATGAATATGAAATAAAGCCCTTTATTTGGATTATTATCATTAGTATCCCATGCCATCTGAGACATGGATCTAAACACTTCAGTATAATGATTTAACATATAACCTTTCATACCATAAAGTTATGTTACTTGGCTTATAGGAAATCTTTGCACACAATGCCACCTGCTGGAGATCATGTTGAGCTTCGAAACATTTTTTCATGATGGGCTTCACTGTAGACCTTTTGCTTGTTTTACCAAATGATTAATGAAGGATCCTCTAAATTTTAAATATAACAAGTGGGAAAAATACACAGTGCTGGCTGTGGATTAATATTATCTCAGATCTAAGCTTAGTAGCACCATAGTGCGTACATTCAACAAAAAAAATATTGAGAATCGCCTGGATCTAATAAAATCTCTCTAAACATTTGACAAAAACTCCTTCTGTCTAGAAAATGTGAATGCAGAATAACCAAGTCTTTGAATATAGATAACATATTCTGTGTAAGTTGTCAAGAGAATTAAAAGGTAAGAAGCCTCATTGTTTAAATATAATTTCCCCCCTCTACACCTCCACTAGGTTGAATAAACATATTAATTTATAATATATAAAAAGGTGTTTGCAGAAATATTGCAAACTAATTTTCATTCGTAAAAGAACAAAACATAATAAACACAAAAACAATAAATTGTTTGGGTTCAATTAATCTATATAACTTATTTATCTAAATCTCCTGTTCGAGGTGTGTGTGTTCTTAGGCAGGCCCTATTGCTAGCTTCCCATATGCCTGACCTAAACTACATTCAGCAACTCACCAAACAATTTCTTTTCCTAGAGGGTCATGCAACCCCATCTGCTATGTGCTTCATTTCCTGCTGTGACCACACAGTGACATTATGCGGCTAGGGGAAGGCTTGTCTATGATGTTCAGTCCGAAAACTATTTGGGCTCTGATTATTGATCATCATCCAACTCCATCAGGACATGGCAGAACAAGCAGCTTGCTACTCTGCCCTGAAATACAAGAGGTTGCCAAGCTTTAATACTTCATAACTTAAAAATGGATAAAGTATCAAATTAATTTCTCTCTATTTACCCAGCAAAAATGATGTGTCTGCTCTAAGGACACAGTTGTTGATTAAGCTTGGCTTAAAAAATACTGGATAATGAGTTTGATCATTGAAAAAACGTTCATATTTATTACCAGCCTTCACTTAAGTTTAACTTACAGTTAGCACGTCATATTGCCCTATTGTGCTAAAAATGATCTTGATGACTGATTTAAGTCTGCTGATCATAAAAAATGAAAATGAAAATCTTTGGGATGTCATATACCACTTCCATAATGAATGCCATGAAATCTCTTCATGAGTCGAATGGTATATACCCATGCTCTTTAATAGCACTAGTCCATCATGGAATAACTCTCTTTGGTATTAATATTAAAAAAGGAGACACTGAATTGTGTTTTGGGAATACTAACACTTTGGTTTAATTCTGTGCTGATTTTTAGGGGATATTATTTAACAAGGCTTAAACCTTTTGCTCTACTCTTTGCTTCAGCATATTGGGTGACAGAAGGATCCGGTTCTTTGCCAACCACCTAAAGAGAATGATGCTATGTTTGGCCTCTGCACTATAGTGCTCCTGCTGGAGATATTTCTCTGCTGATTTTAATGTGCTTCACATGCCATTGACTGTGACCACACCAGAACTACTACACAGTAAGTGGATCATAGTCATATTGTTTATAAAGAAAGAAGCACTCAACTCAGATAAAAAAAAAATAAAAAAAACCCTCACTTATTTGAAGCTCAAGACTGAGACTGAAAATTTTTAAATTGATGTTTATATGTATTTGCATTCACCAATTTGGCCTTATATGACATTGTATAGTTGTTTAATTAAAATATTGTACATTTTTAATCCAGAGAATGTTTTAAAGTAGGTAAAAGATAAGGAGTCCCTTTAAAATGAAATAAATGGTTACTATTTCATGGTCATACTATAGCTCTCTAATAGTCTCTTAATTTGTGAGATTTTTCACCTTCATATTTAACATTTAACTTACATTATGTATGTAAAATGATGAACAGGTCCATAAATCAAAGATATTACATTAATCTAATGCTGGTATTTACTTATCAAATGTAAAAGTAACCTATGAGTATTTAAATATAGATGCTATGTTTAAGAAAATGGTTAATTTTGCAAATTGGCTAATACTAATATGTTCCAAAAAAATAAATTTAAAGCAAAGCTTTCTTACATTCAGTTACGTTTTACCCAATCCTTGATTATTTCAATATTTGTATGCAATTTTTCTACATATGTCTTCCACACCAAAGGGGGGTGCTGCAGTAGCATGTTAGCAGCGTTATTTCCTGCAGAAAAGTCATGTCACAATAATAATAAACATTTTACCCTTTGTTAATACTTTCTAATGTTGTAATGTAATGATCAATTGACAATATCCATTCTAATACCAATTCTAATTACAAGTCATGTCCTAATCTACTCTCTTTCATTTACCCATTTACTTTGCTACATTTCATATCATGTTAATTCCTTTTGAGATTGAAAGTAATGTACAATAGCCTAATGAAAACTACTCAATAACAACCCCATTACTAGCCTATAATGTGACAATCATGTAATTTTTTTACATTGTTAAAATTTACCACTACTTTTTTTTCCTACTAGCGGCTTAAGCTGCTTCCTGAATTCAGTGAAGTGATGCTTTATTGCTATGTGTCATGGTGAGCATTTATTTCTCCCTACACACACTCACACATCAGTTTTACACAGCTGATTTATTGAGTGCTTATTCTGTCACCTTGATGTGTCATATTGATATTTTATTGTGTTTGTGCTACATAAAGGCAACATTGTGTGAATTCCCACAGACCCAATAAGTAAACATGATAAAAACATACCCAGCTAACAATTTTAGGTTAGAAGAAACATTTCTGAATTTTTTTTTTTTAGAAAGCTAACTCTGTGAAACAAGTCATTATAACATCAAATTAAAAAAAAAAAAGTTATTTCCATGCCAGTCTAACCTTCTTACAACCATTACTGAATGTTTCCTAAAACATCCTCATATAAACATATGAAATGTAGCATATACGTATCTAGTTTTAATAGTTTCCTTCTAGACACAACAGTCAAAGCACCAAAGATACATATGGATCTTGGATTTCTGCTTGGGCAAATGTCTTTGGAAGAGGATCTGATGTTCCCCAAAGTTCTGATTTGACATTGACCTGATACAACTGTTTTCTAGGAAGCTGTTCAACCATCAAGTAGACGATGCTGGTTGAGAGTGGGTAGTCCAAATAATTTGATGTTTTAAGTTCAGGAAGTTTGCAGTGTCCTTTTTCCATTTTGCCATGCTTTGTAATGTACTTGTCCAACAACACTTTACTATCCTATAGAATCAACTTCCCACTGGCCAATAAAGTTCTCACTTCATGAACATACCCCAGGTTTCCATGTTTTAAAGTCCATCCTGCGATCTCAGTTCTGAACCTGGGTTAGTTTGTTACATAGAAGCAATTAAAGATACAACAGTCATACATTCCATTAAAAGTTGTATATACAGTTGAATGGCATACTATACTGGAGGTTAATTGTTGCATAGCCTGAAATGTAGAATATTTTTTCTCAGAAGATTCAGATATCCTGTGTAGTATACTTACTAAAAACAATATGTTTGTAAGAACATACCATAGCATATTATCAAGTTACATCACACTGAAATTACACACAACGGATATCTTTTGTATACAATACATGGTCTTACATGAGTGTAAACAGTACATGTTATAGTTTCATATGGTGATATACTGTACATCGCTTTTACTTTCAAAGTAACTTGACAACATTCTTGTTAAATACACATAATTTGGTTTATGTGACCTTGAGTGCAAAATGATTACAAAGAAATGTTGTCCAGTAAAAACAACACATTGTGATCAAAGTTAAAAGCACACTGAGAGGATATTTGCTTTGTAAAGGCTTAAGCCCCCATGTTTAACAAGACAAAAAAAAAAAACACTTGTAAAAAGAAAAAAATTATTACTTCTAACAGAGAACGCTGATTATTGCTGTAAATGCAGTGGTAATGTAGACAAAAGAGCCTTAAATTACTTCATTACATTTTGGTAAATACGGTGCTGAGGACATTCTTAGTTCAACATGAATACAAAGTCTGTCTTATAGCAATGCACCCATCCCATAATAGCCTCTGGGCTGCAAATATTGGGTCAGTGTGATTCCTGAGTGACAGGTCAGTTTTAGGTTTAATGTTGGACTGTTCATTTATACCCATTTGTTACTACCGTTATTACCATCCTTCAATAGTGCATCAGTGAGCCTCATAAGGAGGTCTCTACACACGAGCTGTTTCTGTGGAAAGAGCGATGATTGGAGCAGCTCTCACTGCAGTGGACGATGAGAACTGGGAAGTAGAGCGCATCTTGGTAGGCTGGAGGGTCATCCTCAGTTGTAGTGAGATGTCCAGAGAGACAGCGTGTATTCTCACTGGGGCTTTCGGGCTCGTCCAGGCTGCCGCTCCTCCAGAAACAGCTGCGGCGTGAGCCATACAGGCGGCCCAGCGAGAAGCGACTGCTGCTAAAGGGAAGGCGAGGGCTTGCATTGCAGATGCTCAGAGCACTACGGGAGAAGACTGAAGAGCTGCTGATAGCTTGGTGGCAGCGCTCACAGTTCTGCCTGAAACTTCCTGAACGCTGGGCTAGATCCATCAGACCCGCCTCTGAGTAACTGGGCACCAGCTGTTGGTTGGATCGGATGTGCCATTCTAACTCAGTGCTGTCAATGGTATTGACCCTGGGAATGCGCCTGCAGTACGGATGCTCTTCACATGGTGTCATTGGGATGTAGTCTGTTCCGAAGAGCTTCTCCACACGGTAGTGGGCGTAAGCTGTGCGGTACTCTGTCAGCACCCTCAAAGGCCAAGAGAATGTGAGGAAGGCAGCTGTCCAGAAGACACAGCTGGAGACATACCAGGGCTGGTTGTCTGGATTTGAGAAGGCAATCATGTACTCTTTGAAGTCTACATTCTTCAGGTGCATCCCCTCCCGGGCCTCCATATAATCATCAAGACCTTCATTGTCAGTAAAGAACCTGGCCCTTTGAGTAAGGTAGGAGTTCTCAGACTCCACGTTAGCAAAGCTAAAGCACTTAGTGAACCTTAATTTTGTGATGGGTGATTTATCCAGGCCAACTAATTGCTTGGAGACATCCTTCACTCCACAGTGGCCATAGTCAAATTCTGCTTCAGCCACATGTGTGTTCACCCTCTCGTGATACACCTGAGTGGTGGTGTAGGCATCGCCGTTGCGGTAGCGTGTCACCTGTCGCGTTCGCCGGACATAATGGTAGCTGATGGCTTTCCACCAAATACAGGGCTTGGCCTGTTGCATCCTCTGCACCCTTTCATAGATTCCCTCTACATCCACTTTGTACTGTAGCTCATTCCTCGCGTGGCAATGCCAGCACTCCACCAAGTAGACCACATAAAGCATGACAAGGAATGCTAAAGGGATATAAATGTACCCATCAGAGCACAGACTGTCATTGTATCTCCCCATATTGCCGGTACCTTCGGAGCTGACATGGCACCACACCATGGCTCCCATGCACCCATACATGAGCATGGACAGCAAGAGGCATTTCCAGAACACTTCTTTGCACAGGGACTTGCTCAGGGACTGTTTCAGCGGCGTTTGCTACATGTAAACATGGGGACAGAATACAGCATGCATAGATTTACCTCGGTGAAAACCAGAGCTAATGGCTCACTATTGTACCAATGCATGTCACAAGGTTCAAAGTTGTATTACACAATCAGCGCATCACAATAAAGTGCAATGGAACAGTGAATAATTGAATAATTTGTTCTGCATGGCAGTATCAGTGCATTGCTGCAAGATGACAATTATGGATGTACAGAAACACGGATGGGACACATTCAGTGCAATAAAGGATTATCATACCAACTGTTACACAAACACAGAATGGGTATACTGGAGGATGGGGCGAAAACCATGCGTTTGTGCAAAATGTCATGCTTTTGCTCATGTGTTTATAGCTGTAGCCTCCATGTCATATGAACTAATGAGACTAGTAAATAATATGCAGGCTGAGTGGCAATATTCTCAATGCTGTGTATGTAGCACATGAAGGAAAATAAGTCAGGTCTGCGGTCTGGTAAACCGTGCAGTTTTGTTTATTCCTGGTGCAGCATAATGGTGGTGGTGGAATGAGTGTGTTTTCCTACCTCCTCTCTCGGGCTGTCTGCCTCCTCCTCTAACGCGGTCGCAGTGCTGCTCTCACTGCCTGTCGCAGCCGAGCCTGGCGGGGACATGATACAAGGATGCACCGCGGATCACCGACCACAGACCAGAGGAAAACAAATCTTCGGAGTCCTCAATTGGTCATTTAAACGCTTTTATACGTATTTATAAAAAAATACCATCCAACAGTGTGAGATCTGCCCCTGATCTTGATTAAGCCTACCCGGACATCTCCAGCCGAAGAACTGGTACAAATGAAAGAACAGGAAGACCATTAAAGAACATTACGGAGGAGAAAGAGGAAAGAAGCGCCTGGAGCCCTGAGCGACGCGTCGTTAGCTTGGAGGAAATGCTGCTGGCTTCAGGACGCCGCCATGCCTCCTCCGGTGGGGTACAGAAGACGGGTGAAGACGGATATCAGGCGCCATTAAAGAAACGACAGCAAGATTAGCTTATTAACGCACCCGTGTGGATTTCCTGGGATTTAGACCTAGCAGCTGAAGGTCATTCATGTTATAAGCTAGTTAGCTATTCGGCGGCAGGTGGAGGGAGGATGGGAGCACGACCTTGCCTTGAGCGTGGAGGATGGAGGACTCCAGGCGTTCAGCCGACAGCAGATGTCGACAATCGGGACAAATTCAATTAACGGAATTGCCTGGCTTAATCAAGCAGGCGTTATGTTATTGAACTGAAATGACAAACAGAAAGTGTTATTAATTTAGCAACCCCCCCTTTAACAAGAGTTTGTGTACGTTTAAACAAATTGTTTACACTTTTAATTTGAGTAATTAGGCTATCTGGAGTCAGGAAAAGAGTTCCTTGTTAGCCTTGGACATTTCACTCTACAGTCCAGGGAAAGGCTTTAGCCAACATGATGATATACAGAAACTTGAGGCTAAGTAGATGAGAATCCAGTTGATGTTTTTGTTATGTTTATTTCAAATGAATGAATAAAGTGACTCAAGACTGGAAATGTATTAAGTGAATTCAGGGTATGAAAACATGTTTTAAAAGATAAAATCATGTTTGGAGGCATATCAGTACTGGATTACAGCACAGTATTGAATATGCATCCAAACATACCCCCCCCCCCCCAGCATTTATGTTGAGAGATGCTGTAAAGCAAAGAGGACTGTAAAATAAGGAAATAATACGTTTTCGACATAAACAAAACCAAACAAACAAACAAACAAAAACCTTTATAATGACAATGCTAAACAAAGTCAGTATTTGCGAGACAAGACGGTATCTTTAAATAGTCAGAGATACACATCATGGAGTTTGATGAGAATATTGGGTAGTGATATACTGGGATTGCTTTAACTCTTCTTCGACTGACGTTGACAGTCACATTTGGGTATGAATTTTGCAGGGACTCTCTGAAAACCCACATTTTTTATTTATTTTTTGGTCTGAAAATGATCTGATACACATTTTACCCTTTTTTTTTACATTGAGATTTAAAAAGTAAAGTTGGAATATATAAAATCTTTATTCACCCAATAATACAGAAATTAAAAAAAGTTCTCTTTTTTCTTTCTTTCTTTCTTTTATTTATTTATTTTTTTAACGAAAAATAGATCGCCTAAGACTTTTGCATACTACTGTATGTATGAATGTCAACAGCAAAGATTTGTCGAATCTGACCCAGAGTCTATTTAGTAAATATATTTATTATGTAACCCTTAAGATTTAAATATTTATAAATAAAACAAATTCATGACAAACATTTTAAAGAAAAAAGGAGTTATGTGTCCTCTCTCACTTTTTTTTAAATGTACAGGTGAGTTAGGTATTTAAGTAACAAATATCCAATACAATAATTATAGTTGCTAATTGTATGTAAAAAAAACATAACACTCAACAGCTCTCGTTTTTCTCTCTTTAACTTTTTTTTTTATTGTTTGTCAGGTCAGTTTGTAGTTTATAATAAAAGCTAATTACACCCCTGATTTCATGAGACAGTTCCAAAAATTTGGTGACGTAATTGGTTGAAGTAGAAGTAACATTTTAACTGTCCACTAGATAGCAGCATCACATTGTGTTTGTTTTCATGTTCACTCTAACAGGGGTAAAAATCAAATGTGAATCTTAAAGGTCCCACTTATTAAATTTCCACACAACTGAAGGTCTGTAGAATACAAATAAGCAAAATAAAGCCCACGTTCCATGACGTACATCATGAGGCTGGTGTACAAACTGTAAGCACACCCAAATTCCAGACCCTATGTACAAAAAGCAATTCATTTAGTAGAAGAAATTACATTCTGTTTCTGTTACTTGGGAATAAAAGGTGAAATGTTCAGACAGAGACATCGTTGTAAATGTTCGTTCGTGAGCCTGTCGTGATGTAAATTATTCGCCATATTCATAGTTGAAAGTGCAGAGCTGCAGGTGTATGTTGAAGTAAACATGGTAATAACGTGACTGGCCACCTTCTGCAGGAGAGGAACATTTGCTCCAGTAGCCATCTTTGTCCAAATAGTTCCAGGGTCACAGTGAGATTACTGCAGAGCAAGGATTTCTTGAAGCTCAAGCAGCTCTGTTTTCAGAGAAGCAGTATTGGCCCATGGGCAAACCTTCTGTGCTTCCACTGAGAATTATGTGACATTTCCGACTAAGAAATTTTGACTAGGAGAATGCTGTGACATTTTTTACCAGTTGTGCCCTGTCAGTTGCAATGGGCACTGCTTGTTCTGTACCATACTGCTTGTTTGAAATCTGTACCCCTCTCTCAGCATTATGGATTCATTAAGGTTCTCCCCACTTGTGTGGCCATAAAGGTTTATCAGCCTTAATACATCCAATCAGCCTAAAACATCTTCACAAAACCTGTCTTTTTAAATCATAAAATTGAACAATCTCCTGCTGCATCCACAGTCAGTAAAATGGATGTAGTTTTTTTTTTTTTTTTACAGTATGGCTTGTTAATAAGTTGTCTTCCGCCAGTATTTAAGTTCTTCTTGCTGCTGCTGGAATCTGAACAGGGAATTTGACTTATTCTCTCTGCCATTTCATCTTTTTATTTTCCATCAGGTATGACACCTATCACATCACTCATACGCTCTCTTCATTATTTCAACATCTGAGAAAGCTTTCATGGGTTTACCCAAAACCCATTCCATTCTAAGTGAAGCCTCAATTGCTTGCTCATGCTGTGTCATTGTTGTAACCATTATTCTGCTTCTAGCTTGATATGATGAAATTAGATGCTTTATTTTTGTGGTTCTTCCCTCCCTATTCTGTGAACAGTTGTCTGAAATTTGCATACCTGGTCTTGTAGTTGTGCTTGACTTTACCACTCTTAATAATGGTCAGCCCATTAACTTTGTTCTTCTCTTGGGGAGAATGAACGCATGTTTTTCAGTCCACTCTTCTTTAAATGAGTACGTCTCTTTGTCAAATGGCCTTTCCTTGGTACTGAACAAATTTGTACACACCATTTTAGATTTTGTAAAGGGCATTTCTCAAGTATTTGCAGCCTTCATGAAAATGCAAAAAGCAGATTTTTTTCATCATTCAGTCGCTGCTTTATTTTAGTCAGGGTCATAGGAAATCCATAGCCAATCCCAACAATACATGGCATTCACTCCGCCTGGGATATCAGTTAATCAAGAAGCAGCATGATAACAGAAAAAAAAAAACACATTTACACACTCCTTCATACCTAGGGGCAATTTAGCATACCCAGTATGTCTACCTGCATGTTTTTGGACAGTGAGGGGAAACCAGAGAACCTAGAGGAATTTCATAACAACACAGGAAGGACTTGCAGAACTCCACTGAACTCAGGATCGAACCAAGGATCATGCAGCTATGCACTGTGCTTCCATGCTGCCCGCATGAGCAAAAACTGACAAATAAAAAGCAAGCAATTGAAATAACCACTGTAAAAGTCTATGCTAACTTTTTTTTAAGCACAAAATGTTTCAAAATTATTGACGCTCTCGCATATAGTATTTTGTGCTGCCTGCCTGGGAGAGAACAACAGCACTGAGTCTCTGATGGTAATGCCTAACAAATTTGGAGACACTTACAGTAAAGAGGGATCTTGGTCTACTCTATGCAGAACATGGAGAGTATGGGATTACAGAAGACTCTGAGTTCAACTCGTAGCACAACTACCACTACCATCTATCCATCACTGTTGGGCCCTCATATGAGGCAGGAGGAGATCTGAGAAAGAAGGTTAGCATGGGGGAGAATGTTTCTTTGCTTAGCAGTGCAAATGAAGAACGAATTCCCATTTTTTCCCCAACAAAGACTTGACAAACTTTAATGTTTTTGAGTGGGTTGGTATGTTCTACCTACTTTTTGTCTTTCCCTAGGGATAGAAATTCTGTGTTCCCAGTAAGAAATAAAAGTTCCCACAGATCAAGTCTCAAAGAGAATATGGTTCAAAGCAAACCTAATTCTGAAGTCCATGTTAAGGCAAGGGGCAATAATTCATGGGATAAATTTGGCAGGTTTTATTTAACTATTCATGCACACTGATTTTTACAGTCTATTCCAATTTACAAAGGCTTCCTTTACAGAATTAAATTTGTAGTGTGGATATCTGGGTTATTATAGAGTCAAATAAACTTACTGAATATTATTTTTCTCTACAGAATTGTACAAGCAAGTAATGAATATATTTATAATTTGTTGTTTTTTTTTTCCAAATGAAAATATATCGAGTAACTCCTATTCCAGCAAACACACTATACAAGCAATAGAAGCGCAGTATATTCTAATAATTTTTGCTTGCTCAGATCTTGGGTGATTACAGAACCTGAGTATCTAAACCTACCTAAACACATACATCCAACATAATTGACTTGGTTTTGTTAAGCACTAACTTCCACTCTGTGATTTATGTGCTTCGGGTATTCATGACAATAGTCAGTGTGACTTTCCACTGATATGCATTTATGATCATATGCAAACATTTTGCGTTAGTAATTGTTATTGAAAACAAGTGCAAGCAGAGAAATCAACTTTCCTCTTGTCTTGGGCATATGGTAATAAACTAAACTAAAGCAGGGAATATTTTATGTGTAAATTAAAGTAAAGCGTGATCCAGTAATTCAAATGACATGTGCACATTGAATGCAAAGACTACAATTACACTGCCCTTTAGAATGGGAAGACATCAGACAACCTGAATAAATTGAATGTGTTCTAATAATATCTTAAGATTGAGGTAATATCTTTCTATTGATTTACAGAATGCTTATTCTTTGATACAAAAAATACTGTTTAAAAAACCCTCACGTGAGATTTCTGGAATTATTTAAGTTGAATTCATGCATTGGCATAAAAATTAAATAAATATTTCTGAGTTTTCCAGTGTGTGATAAGTTGCCTATTTAAATTTTCCACCTGACACTATAAAATAATAGTCTTGCAAGGAGATGGCATCCCCATATGGGAACAATGACTCTAGGAACAACAAGGCGGGAAAATGTCACACAGTGACATTTTCTACAGTGGAAAATACAGTACATAGGAATATAGGTATAGGTCTTTTGCAGCGATAACACTTTCCTCAAACGATTTCCATGGTGAACAGTAGCTTATAACCAGCTTTCAGCTAATTGTGGAATATATTATTGAGCTGTCTGAGAAAGTTCTTTAGATCGACCCTGAGCTGAATCTTTGATTAACTTGCAGTGACACAGAGGATTTCTCAGTGAAAGGCCATTTTTGCCACAGAATGATGGTTGTTCAGCAAGTCAAGCCTTGGTCTGTTCCTTTTTCACACAGTTTTAATTGCTATGCCAGGCAGCTAATCAATACAACTATACTAAATGCAACAATACTGACTCCCTCTCAGCAGTAAGTTTTCATTATTTACTGGCTGCTCACTCACGTAATAAGAACCACAGATTGATATTGGTTGAGTCATTCTGTTCTCAGCTATTGTGCAGCTGCCATAAGTCTTAACTCGTATCGTTTTCAGGATGGTTTTTTTTTGAAGCCAAGTTCAAATAGCACTCTGTCACCCCTCTGTGCCTTATCCTCTTTCTTTGTTTGGTGTGAAACCGAACTGCAGTGTCATTTGTGTGTATTTGATGTAATTCCTAAAAATAAAAATAAAAACAAAAAAATAAACCACACAAATTATTCCAGGAGAAATATTCCTTTCAGGTTAAGATCAATATCTAGTATATGGTTAAAATGCCAAAAATGCTGCCGTTAATATTTTAGAAAAATGTGTTATGGAGCCCTGGTGCTGTTTGCATACATCTGGAGGATTAATAGTGACATAAACTAGATGTCACGTCAGAGCCGAAACATCCCTGTACATCACGTTTCCTTGTCAACCTATATGGGATGAGAACGTCTGCTTTGAAGCATGTTTGCTTCAAAATGGAAAAAAAGGGCTTTATGGGTAAAAACATACCATATAATATACTATAGGAAAGAACCTTGTGGTGCACTAATGGAATGATGAGCAGTCCTCCAAATAGCTCATCATGCATACCTATAGTGCTGTGTGTCAACGTACCTTCTGGCGAATGCCAGTTAATTTCAGATTAATTTTGTGAATATAATTCTTTAACCTAACTACAGAAGTGGCATCGTGCCAATGCAGCACTATAATGAGCTAAAAGCATCCAAAAAAGTGCTGATATGCAATGAGATAAGGGAAAGAAATGTCAAGCTCCAGCTCCTCTTATCCCTGTGGGCAGGAATTATATACTCGCACATAACTATTTTTTTTATTATTGTAGAGTAATATAACTATATTAAAAAACTAAAATTAGTGTTTCTTTTCATGTTAGTTAACTAGCTGTTAACGTGTAGTTGATATGACCGTAATGTAAAGAAATAAAGTGCATTTCAGAGACAGTATACAATAGGGGTTCATTATAATATATACTCTTTTAGGACATGATATCTACACCTGGATTTCACCCATGTTTTATCATTGAGAAAATCCCAGACTGCATTCAAAATATACCTGCACAATTACTTTCTTTATCCAGAGGGCTAACCAGTCATTATGGTGTTCCCAAAGTACACAAACAGTTGGTCGGTTATTTACCAGCTCCCTCCCTCACTGGAAACAAGACTGGATTGGGCGCATGTCCATCTGTGGATAGGTTGATCGGTTTAATGATATAATATGGCGTCAGCATTTTTGGTACGAATGCCACAGCATGACATGTTTGGCAACAGTATGACATGTTTGAACTCTGTGACTACTGATAACGCATATGATTCGCTGACTAGGCTGACTGTAGAGATGGGGAGTAAAAAAAAAAAAAAGCTGTGAAATGAAAGCCACTTTATGTCCATATCTTCTACTAGTTCATATGACAAGTTGCATAAGCTACAAGCTACTTATTATCAAATCTAGTTCCCACTCTAGGATCATTGTTTTGCATGAAGAGTATAGACGTTCTGCAGCTTTTAGAAAAGGTTTGATTAGAAAAGACTGCAACATCATCCATAGTGCAAGATTGTGGAACAAAGGGTTTATGTCTACTGTTGGGGGAAAAAACTTAATAGTAGCATTAATAGTATGCTGAGTTAGTCCCAGGGGTCGTGCCTATAATTTCAAGGTGAGTAATCCACTGTACTTGAGACACTAGGTCTGACCTGATGGGTTATTGGTGCAGGGGTCCAGCTTCTAACAGGCTAAAACATGGTCTGTTTAGCCAGAATGGGACCATCACCAACACTGTTTCAGAATGTGTTGCAGTGTCATCAATAAAAGTGACAGTGGTAGGAAAGCATACATCTGTCGATTTGGCCGATCATGTACCAAGAAATCCTGTCCCATTGCTTTGCATCAAACTAGGCAACGAATTGTCTGTTTGTGAACAGATTGACTTCGGCTTTTTCCAAATGAACTGAACCACCTTCTTGTGGATTTGCCAATCTCTAGGTATAGGCTTGCTGCACGACAGCACATGCATTGCCTGATTTTATATGCAGCTCTCATTTTCTTTTCACTTTCCGCCTTTTCTATACCTAACCCACTTTCATCACGGGGGTTGCTGCTGTCAAAATCCATGAAGAAGGTCTATATATGGGTGATTTGTGTCTACTCATAATATTCTGACAGCCTTTATGATTGAGACAGCTCTGTCTTCTGTCAGAGTTGCTCATCTCATAATTGACTTTCCGTCTAAGAGCTGGGAGATCAGGAGTGTTGTCTGGCTCATCACTTGCTGTTGGCACAGGGTAGTACACACAGAGCCCCAGTGTTTCAGGACTTCTAGGGCAACATTTCTTAAAGTTGGTCTATAGAGTAAATTATCATGAACTACGTCTTTTATAAACATATGAGTGAAAAGCTAACCAAAGGGAAGGACCCTGAACTGATATGTCTCTCTGCTTTAGTGGGGTCATGTACACAGCATCAACAGCCTATGGAAGCAGAAAAGTACTTGCATAGCAAAATTGTACTCTAATGTCCATGTATGTTAGAACATCAATATCTTTGCAGCGTGCTTACCCATGTACCATAAAATCCATTTCAATGTGATAAACCAGCCATGATTGTTCAGAAAGTTAACAGTTGATACACTGGGGGGAAAAAAGCATGATATGCCCGGCTGGCGTCTTGCAAACACATGTATGTAGTTTAATGCAAGTAAAATGAATTTCATTGAAATATTTACCATATTTAATCTTATTTATATGATTATAATACTGAGCTACACAGTGTATGTTGATGTTATCCACAGAAGAATTTACTTCGGCTTATTATTAGCCAGAGATGCCCATAAATAAGACACATGTGCAGTATTCTAGATCATCTATCTAAAAACCATTGACCTTTTTTTGGGGGAGAAGAGTGTGTTCGTCAGAGAAGGTGCAACAAGCCAACAACAAGTGATGGCGTTCAGCGCAAACCTCCAGTAGGGCACGAAATTGGTCTCTCGGCAGCAGAGCACAAAGCTGCAAATGGACAGCAAGTGTAAGGCAGGAGCGAGACCTGAGGTAGCAAGGTGCTCCAGCTGAGATAGGACTAACTCTAACAGCCTGCTGCAGCTGATAAACTGCACAAGCTCCTACACCAATCAAATCCCAATCACTGCTAATGGCCATGCAGCCCTACAGTTGAAAACTGCTCTGGGTGTATTTTAGGACTGACGACTAATCTGTTGGATTTACCTAACCTGCTTTGGGTGAAGCAGTTCATTTGCATTCTTCTCCACTTAAGCAGCTCCGGACACAATCAACTATAATGTGAATCAAACAACTGCCTTCGTCCTTCAGCAGAATGTTAGTTATGTCAGTACAATTAATGATCCACATGGGGGTGGTGGGGGGGGGGGATGAACTGATTGGGGATTTAAAAAGAATGAATTTATGCTGATTGCTTTGCGATACCCTGCTTTAGTGATCTTTAAATCTCTGCAGAATGACGAGTTTTAAATGCCAGCAAGCTATCTTCTGCTGAGATTTATATTATCTTATTGAAATGTGGGGGGAAAAAACCCTGCTTGCTGTAAATTTTACTAGATGTCCAAATACCAAGCTGCAACTGCACTCCTGCACTGCTGTACAAACAATTAGACATAATTAAATCAGTAACACCGTGAAACCTGTAGGGTAAGTAGATAAAAACATTTTGGAAAATAAGACAATGATATAAAGATAGGCAGTCCATGACAAAAGGAAGGGAACAAGGTGTGGACGTCCAACACATTTTAATAGGTGTTCCATTTGGTGCTGTGTCCTTTTTGCAGCCTTTTGCCTTAGCAGAAGTATATTCTTCCTGTCAGACCCTGTGAAAAGGCTAACAATGCACAGCATATTGCTTCAGCTTCAAACAGTCTACCGAGTCCATCTTTGGTTTTGTTCCATTAAATTCTTATTCAGTTAAAAGCTCTGTTACATGTAACAAAGCAGATACCCACTTAAAAAGAGCAAAGGTAGACTACAGTGCTTTTCACAGCACTCTCATGGGCCATCAAAATTCCCCTGGAAAAAAAAAACGTGTCAACTCTCAGCTATAATCAAGCACCACTTTTTTAGCCGCTTGTTAATACATCCCACATCGTTTATTCCACACTGTGGTATAGAGAGTTGTATTAATGAAGTACAGATAGGGAACATCAGATGTTAAAATGAGCAATGTTCATTTAAACCAACTGCCAACACTTATTCTGCATGGTGTTTGATAGCAGGGGGAGCAATAGAGGAAATAGCAATGCACACAATGGACCATGATGAGGTGCCTGAGGTAGATCGAGAAAGTGATTAGTTCTCGCACAGCTCTTCTGAATTACAGAGGGGATAAATACCTCCCTGAGAAGGTTAAATGTAATGAAGGAAAGAAGAAGAGGAGAAGAACAAAACACCTTGTAATTTTATGGGTAAAGAAAAGCTGTCTTGGCAATGTTGGAAATGATCACGATGCTTGGCGAAAAGTAATTACATGATTCCTTAGTGGCATTTATTTACAGTCTTTTAATAACCATCAATTTGTGTTTTGAATGATGAAGTAAATTAATTCCAATCCAGTCTTCCAGGAATCTCCGGTGTTTACTCATTTGTTCTGTTAGACCTTCTAACACTGTTGACTTAATGAGGGTTGTAGTAGGAAGATGACCTGGGGAAGATCTGTAACAAGATCTGAATTAGCAGCTTCGTAATGAGCTATCTGAATATTATTGCATAAGCTGCAAGTTTCATATTGCACAACAATTGTTGTAACATATCTCAACACATTTTATAACACTGGAATTATCTTAGGCTATCATTTTTCTATCAATAAATCCAGACAGTCATGAGCATCATGAAATGAATAATAGATCTACTAGCTTTTGTGCTCTGCTGATCAATCATTGATCACAAGAGGCACAGTTGTGAAATAACATCTAAAGTGTTTTCTTGAAATCTACAAAGAGCATTTGGATTTGGGGGGAACTCGTTGGTGATATATTGACAAATATATGTCCTGTATTGTGTAATATATTTCCATTAAAGTAATACTTCTTTTTTTTATCCAGGCAAACTTTTTCTTTTAGGCCATATTGTGTACCAGTATTCATTTCTCTTATATACTATGACTCAAACATGCCATATTGGTTGTCATTGCATTTTGTGGTGGATGTCAGGACAAATTTGAGCTATATAAATGTTAACTCTGTGTAGATGAAATGAAAACTATGAGTCATTCGTGGATAAGTAGACATGAGTTTTCTAAAATGCATTTCATATTTCGAATATGTGATAAATGGGACATACGTACAGCTCAGGCTCAATCGCTTTCTATTTATGCACATATCCAAAATCATATATTGTACTTTTGGAAGCAAAGTCTGTCCATGGCGATGGTACAGTTGGTTTCACAGCTACCATTAATGTTCTAAGAACGCATCACCTTTGGCCAAGATCTCAACAACCTTTATGCGTTTTGACACCTTAGATTTCTCACCAGACTGTGAGAGCTTCCTGGACTCCCCAGCCTCCCTTTGAACACTCTCCTAACCAGGAAGGACATCTATTTACAGCTGATGAGGTGCAAGCCAAACTGGGCAGCACTACTGGACAGGATCCCTGATTGGATGCTAAAAACTTGTGCCCAGAAGCTTTCATTCATCCTTCAATTTGTCTTATTCCGCTGTCTAGTCTGTAGCAATTGCAGTTTAATGAAAAACATCAATTATCATCAATGTGGCAAAGAAATTCGACTGATCGGTACTTTTTAACTATTAGCCTGTAGCCCTTACCATAAGAGTTATGAACTTTCTGGAGAAACTGGCCTTAAACTACCTTCTTGTTTATTACTTTTTTCACATTTGGATCCCTATAGTTTTTCAATCAAATCCTAACAGAGACACAGATGACACATTGACTTGACTTTATATATTCATAGCAGGAGTAAAATTACTGTCCAAGTCAGTAAGAGTTAATAACCCACTGACTCACACATTTGTCTCCAGCATAGAAGCCCTGCAGGGCTGTGGTCCATGAATATTTCTTGACAAATTGTACACAAATAAAAAAAAAAATCATTCCTGTGTACTTTAAATAAATGGACTCATCAGCAACTTTCTCTTGGCCTAGCAAAAATCCACAGGGCCAACAAATGAAATCACCTTTCCTGGATGGGTCATGTGACTTAGGAGAGTGGGCTGAGAGATGCCCAGGCGTTTTCAATGGAAAACTATAATGATTTCACCAAACATGGTGAATTCTTTCTTTCTACAGGGTTCCATATGCATTTGGGGTTGCTTCTAAGGATGAAGATTAATCGGAGACAAAACTGTCACTTTCCCAATGAGCTCATTTTAAGAGCGAGAAATTATAATTTGGTGAGAGGAGGAGATGAAACTTTCACTGTATTTGTTTTTGTAACAATTTTCACCCCTTTGACAACAATAGGCTCAGTCCTGTTAATTGTCATTGGTATTCAACTCTCTACAATAATTTGCCATCTCATTATCGGTTACTTTTATTATCAGTCTGTGCTGTAGCATTCAAAATACCCTGCCAACAAATCTTCAGTTACAATGTAAGCTAAAAAAACCACACAACTGGTTGCATCAACTCACCTCCTCATCCCGCACTGGATTCATTCAGCTAGTCTTATTATATTGAATTATTTGTTTGTTCAAACTCCTTTTTGCTTTACGTCCAAAAAAGCTCCTAAAATTCACTTAGAGCCATTGATGGTGATGTTCTTCCTCCTAGCCAGTTTATCTAAGCTCATTTTTGTAGCGTTAATAAGACAAGCCCATGTTATTGTAAAAGACCCAAAGGCTACATTTACTTTGGCATCCAATTTTTGGCTCCAGTTAAAGGACATATCTGTACAAGAGAATTGGCTCTGGCAAAAGGTTTTTCCCTTCTATTTTATGTAATCTTTAAAACTTTCTTTAAAAAAGAGTCGCTACCTTGGAAGAATACACACACACACAC
>JAQLOM010000005.1:7830441-7841094 GCA_030068315.1 Chrysichthys thysi
AGATTTGTAAATCATTGCATTCCGTTTTTATTTACAATTTGTACTTTGTCCCAACTTTTTTGGAATTGGGGTTGTATGTAGATATGTAGAGAGACTATGTCAAGTGTCTATGATTATTACTGTAATGTATTAGAACAAGCACATTCATATATAAACCTCTTATTTGAATTCCAGTTAGCATTTTTTTAAATCTCTTTATTAGCCTAATATTAAGTAAGGTGTCCATTACACAGGTCCCTGTCACTGAGCTGTTGTTAAAGAAACAGTTGTGTATTAGAATAAGCATTAGTTTGAATCTGATTTGAATTACAGCTCAAACTACTGTAGAAAATTGTATTAACACCTAACCTACTGACCTGTCATATTCAAGATTTCAAGAACTGCTGTGAGATTTCAGTTACAAATAAGAGATTAAAATTATTCAGCAAATATCTGGTGTTTTAATGATGTGTTTCTCAAGGGTCTGAACAGGCATAGCTTGACATCTAAGTTAAATAAAATCCTGTATAGTTTTGCTACTTCTATGCATTTAAATAATTATTTATTAATAATAATTATAACAATAATATTATATAATTATAATAATATTATTGACCAGAAACAGTTGAAAGGCTTAAGATGGTAAAAATGTTAACCAAAATAAAGTTGGCCTGTGTAAATATATAAAACTTGAAGAAAAGCCCGACATGGAAGAAGATGAATTTCACAGAAATTGCACTTGAAGAGATTTAACTTGAGGCTTGTAAATGCAGCCGCATTGCATGACACAGCTTTTATAACTGTATACAATGAAAATTTTTATTCTTATTTTTATTGTTAGGGGGTTTTTTTTTTCAATCCTTCATGCCTGTCTAAAATGCATGAGTCATATCCCATGAGTAATGCAACACAGAGCAAGGGGTATATTACTATTCCCTCTTAGTGTGGCTGAACTCTTAGGCTCAAAGAGAAAACAAACTCTGTGGTGGGACTGTGACTGAAGACCTAACAGTTGACTCAGACAAATGGTCACAAGTGTACAGAATAAGACAAACCTCTAAATAAGGTAGTGCTATATTCCTCTCATGGGACAAAGAAAGACATGATATCAAATATTAACTGCACCGGATGTAATTCTGACCATACTTTAAAAAAGAAAGAAGAAAGAAAAGCAATCTGGAAGTGGCTACTGAAGTAAAAGGGCACACAATAAATTACAAAAAAATCTAAACTCCTATGGACTATGGAAACACGGGTTGCTTTATGTCTTAAAGTAATGACGGACTGTTGTTTCTCTTTATTTCTTAACATAATATGAATTACTACAGTTGCAAATATGGATATTTACTGTATTCCCACACAACCCAGATGCAACACAACTCATAATCTCAAATGCATTAAATAGACAAGAAATTCCAGCGAATGAACTTTTGACAAGGCAGACCTGTTAAATGAACAACATTACAGGTGACGACCTCATGAAGCTAGTTAAGATAATGCTAATAGTATGCAAAGCTGTCATCAAGGTAAATGCTGGCTACTTGGAAAATCTAACATATGAAACATATTACCACTTTTTTTGTTTACCACATAATTCCATACATCTTCCATATGTGCAATTCTGATGTCTTCTCATTATTCTTCTATAATGTAGAAAATAGTCAGAATAAACAAGCTAATGAAATCCTGTGTTGCGTATCCTCTCAGAAGAAAAGTACACTGCACAAACAGTCTCCAAATACAGCAAGATGGCAATTGGCCATTGTATATTAACCCCTTTATGATGAATCAATGAAATTGCTGTACACTTTAATATTCGCTTTGAAAATTAGATGAACCACCTTCAAATTAAAGTCAAATTATAGCACGGTGATCACACTATCGTAGTCATTTATATTAGAATTTTTTTTTAATTTTTTTTTATTTTTTGAAAGTGCAGCAATACTCCAGGATCACTGGGTTACACATCCATATATTCCTTAATGACATTTCTGGATTAAATCATGCATGATGAATGGTTTGCTTAGCAGTTGTGAGTTGCAGAAGGGTGTCACTATTCCAGAAAAAAAAAAGTGTAGGATAGGGCTTAGGATAAAGAGAGCATCAGAGACCATGACTAAAATATTTTACCAAAGTCCATCCACGTTTTGCAGGAAGTGTTCAGAGTGTGCAGCTGCAGACAGCTTCATTTGGAACTGCCTCAAAGCCATACCATAGTTTCTGTGAATAAACTTGAAGTGAATTAACATGACTGCTAGAGCTCTAGATAAAAAAGAAACCCACATAGTGCATTCCACATACTGTATTAGTCTCTGGCAAAAGAATGCCTGAACACAGGGAAAGAATCTTATTATAAGATTTTTGAATGCATCCCTTGCAGATCAGGATGTATTTCATGAATGTTGCCACCAGATACAAAAGAAAAAACTTCCTCCTTCTTTATGGCATGGGCATTTGCAAGGAAACCGTCACAGAAAAATCTGTCAGAAAAACATTTGCTGTTGTTGTGATACTGTTTACACCAAAAGTGTTGCAAAAGAGTCTCCTAACTGTACATTTATAACACTTTGCTTCATCCAAGTCACATTAAAATGTCATTAATTGTTAAGATAAGAGAATTAGGCGCACTTATTCAAATATAGAATCTTAAGGTTTTATTGGCTGTTGGAGTAGCCCAGCAGAGTTACGACAAAAACATTTGCTCTTGCAATTAATTAGGCTATACGATGAAACAATATTTTGTAGTATGTGTTAGGTAAGGATCACAGTGCTTCAGGATCTAGAGTTCTAGGAATCAAACAACATCTGGGTGTTGTGATGCAGCCCATCACAAAGCCTATAGTAAAACTATAGTAAATTAAGATTATTACCTCCCTGACTCTTCTCTAATACCAGTACTTCCAGAAGTAATTTCTCTTATTCTTTTATTTCTCTTATATTTCTCTTTATATTTTATTAATAATTTTAATTGTATGTTTTTATTTGTTAGTTATGTTTAGTGTTTTTGAACATCTATGAAACAAGTCAGTCCCTGCTATTATATGTTATAGTAGCTATAAACAGTCTGAGTCAAGACCAAGACCTAAACAAGCAGTCTGTCTTCAAGACCATGGATTTAATGTAAAGATTTTCATTATTTACACTCACCCATGTTAATATTCAAAATTGAAATTTCTGTAGGGGAAATTGGGGCTTTTTGGCCCTGGGTCAGGTTGGTATGCTCTACATCTCCAACTCCATACAATGGAACAGAAAAGGTCAGAAAAGGTCAAAAGGTTAAAGGCTAAATGGTCAAAAAGTTCTTATCTTGGGTCAGCCTGAATATTTTTTGAGGTCAAAAGTTATAAATGTTTTTTTTTTAAGGTCTTTGAGATAGATATTGAGCTTCTTTGAACGCTCACATTAGAGAGTGGTAATAATTGCAACATACAGTACTAGGTTTTCATATTTCTCAAAGTATGACACTTAACACTGCTTTATATGGCATTATACAGCTCTCAACATAGGTGAACACAATTACACACTGTTTTTTCTTCTGTGAGGTACTGCGCACCATGTAATGCAGTCAATTAATAATGAATGGATTCATTCTATTGTTTTTTTATGTGTATAATTATCTTAAGAGGATGAAAACTGGAAAGGTCTATCATCACTGTGGCGGGCAACAAAAAAAACTTGAGGTCTTCCTCTCACATTATGAGTCCAACCCATGTTGATCAAGTCTGAGATTCAAAATGAAGTAGAATTGCTTTCAAGTGGAAGACGAGCCTAAGTTAGTTAAAAGACTGGACTTGAGTACTTCAACACTACAGAATAGCAGTCCTTAGACATGCATCTTTCAGATATTCCTAGACCATCTATAAAATCTCTTCAATCATTCAGCTTAGTAACTGGAAACCATGATTTGCTTTACAGTGCGAAGTAGATAAAACTGAAAACAAAATCAGTTGCTATAATTCCTTAAATCTGAAGATTAGAGAGTTAAGAGAGATAAAAGAGATAATCCATCATCATATATATTAGCATGCTAAGATACATACATGCATTCAAATCCCTTTGCTAGCCTTCATGTTTACACTTGAACAGAAAAACACCATGCCAAAATGCATGATATGTTCTCAAAGTTTCTTTCTTACAGTTGATGCATGTACATAAATAGATGTACAGGCTTGTGTCTGACAGGCACTGACAGAAAGGATGCGCCACAATATCCTGCTGCATCTGACTATAGACTAAAGCATTATTTATCCAGCAATGTTGACTTTTGAATCTTTCTTTGTCTGCAATGACAGCCCCAGATATGTCTCTGGAGCATGAAAGACAGTGCAGGATCACAGCAGCATTTCCAGTAATGATCTCTAAACCTTAAAGTCAGAGAAGACTTCCGTCTTGCTGTATTCCTCCACTCTGTGTTCTTCCTGCTCAATAAACTCTCACAGCCCTGATGTGGTATTGTTTAACAGTGAGTAAAAGGTAGACATGTTCACTCAAAGGGCTTTAGGCAAATTCATTTGCTCTACTTTTCATCAGGATACTTTGGCAATTTCTTTTTTACTATGGCTGTAGAGGTGTACTTATTTAGCCTTGTTGTCACTTTTCTGTAAAGTTCCTGTTTATTAGTGGGAGGAACGCAGCCTGAACACATCCATGCAATTTATTCTGAATTTTGCTTCTATCATTAAATAAGCCACTTTCTTTCCTGTGCTGTATTCCCCTCGAGATCATGTGCAGTGAGACCTTTCGGTACAAAGTGTCTGTACTAACAAGGATTAACTTAATGAAGAATAATACTTTGCATAAGTAAACCAAGAACAATTACAGAAATGTGTTGCTTCATGTGCACATCATTACAATATATTATACTGCTCTCAGAAAGAAAGAAAAAAAAACTTCTTTAATTATCAGCATAGACACCTTAATAGACTCATAAGACAAACTGATTTGAATGCTTTGGCAACACTGAAACGTCAAATGAGCATGGCAATGGCAATAATGTTATCGAAGGTATTTAATTAAGAGAGCACTGTGCATGTACATAAAAGCTGTTCATGAAGTTTCTCATTGCTCATTATAAATTCTCACATTCTCATGAATACATTAGGAGACATCATGCTCACAACACACAGTGAACAAACATAATGCACTTTTCTTACTCTGTAGCTATCAAGGCTATGCAGAAATTGCAAGGGCGCAGGTTAAATTAATTCACAGTGTTGTGAACACGACAAGTTTCCTGTCTTAATTTTATGTCACCGGTAAGCCAAAGCTCTATGTATATTCTTCACGCCTTAACATATGCAGGACTTTTCTAGTTTTTATTAAATACCAAGGTATGCACCTACTTAATGCTCATTTCACAGTTTGAAGAATGACCTACTTTGAAACTGAAGAAAACAAAACAGCCAGACAGAAGGACCTGAGTAGTGAACATCCTAGAATAAACATCATTATATTATGGCTAATTCCTTAGATACCTCTTTGGCATGCTGATCGAGCCGTTGCTTTGACTTATATTCAATATTTAGTGGCCACTCTTTAAAGGGTATAATTTGGTATTTCATTAATCTGTCAAGTGATTGCTGATTAGCATATCTCTAAGCCAACCAAGGCTGTATCTTATGACCCTAATGAAATGCAATGAATAGAACTTATCATGACTGTGAGATGTTATTTGTAAAAATCTTCCTAATTGTCAGGTACACCCCACTGATCATAGACAACAGATGAATAAATTACTTGAGAACACTTTTTTCAGTGGGTTTTTTTTCCTTAATGAGGAATGCTCCTGGCAACATTTCTCCTTTATTCTCATGGAACTAAAAGAAGATCCATAGTCTCCTAAATATTAGATGCACACACCCTTCCTCCCAAAGCAACAATATTTTGATCCCAGAAGAAATTGGTGGTCTTTCACAAACAAACCCCTGCTGACAGTGTAAATGAGAACCTGCTTGGTGAAGCCCAGGTCACATCCTATAGCCCCTGGTTTTGAGAAGCTGCTCTGAATCCCCACCAAGCCACATCTATATTGCCTGAAATGAGCACAATATATAAAAGACAACAATGAGGCCAGAAGAATGGGAGGGGAAAAAATCAGCATCTGAAGAAAACGTGAAAAGAGTATTAAGTTTCTTGGCTGCGTTTCACAAGTCTTAACCTCAGGGGTATGTTGCAAACTCTACAAAGATCTACAGGAGAGTGTGAAAGCAAGAATATTCTCTCCACCTAAAATGATACACATTTTAGAAAGAAGTCCTACTTGTCACTGGTAAACCTTTGAATTGAGGTCAGGTTTCTGATATGCCCTGCTCACCACAGATTAATAAAATGTGAATAAATGCCTAAAAATGTCAAGGTATTCATTTGGTTTTGTATAGCCAAATACCAATCGTATTTATTGACCACTTCAAATGAGATATTCCATATTGAATAAATGCACTACTATCAAGTCTTTTAGAGCAGTGCAACGTTACTTGATATTTTCCCTGCTGTTCAAGTTACATAAATATTCTATTGATGTCCATTTGTTGAAGAATCCATTTCTCCAGGAGGGATTTTTTTTTAATTTTTTTTTTATGCGAGTCAAGTGTTTTTATCAGTTTAAATGAGTTGGGAGCAAGAGGCAGGGGGAGGGAGAAAAAAAAATTATGCTTTCATGCTAAACTGTTGATGCGGCGTTCCCTGAAAATGTGAAATATCTTCCCCAGGGTGACTCGCATCCTGACATGCAAGGAATAACAACCACTGCGGAGGAGGTGAACAAAGCTGCCTCACAGGCTCAAGTGAAGGTGTCTCCCACCATCTCAGTTAACTGCTCTGTCATGCTGCATTCCACAGAGCATATCAGGATGAGCGTGGTGCAAATTTAGACCCTGCCGCCTCCTTCGCCCTTGCCAAAGTTGAGCCTGTGTGGTGTGCAGAGGCCCTTCTGTTAGGCACCCCATGTGAAATGAATGTTTATCAGCCAGGCTGTCTAAGCAGCAGTGACCAGCTCTTGCTGGAGCCAGGGCCGCTGGATCTGTCTTTGGCCCTGTTCCCAACCATGCTTTACCTCCCACATCACATCACATGGGGGAGACGCTGAAATGCACTTTTATTGCTCGGCATGTAGGTTGCAAAATCTGACACTTGTTAAAGGTCTTTGGAGAAATGAGGTGTCGTGGCATGTTTTGATCATTCTGGGGCTAATTAAAAGTGAAACTCTGTCACCCGTATTATTTATATTCCCCAAAGCAGTAATCAAATTGGGCTGAAATTAGATTTAGACCACTGTATAGAACAAGCTTGAAGTCGGTACCCCTGTTTACTAAATATTAATAATTCATCAGCACCTATAAAAAAAAAATCATAGAAACATTGCAGCAGCAGCCAAAAGTATGAATCAGAACAACAAAAGTCCCAATTTCACCGAGAGCTCCAAATGATAGAGCTATCACAATATACATAGCAGTATTCCTAAATCTTTAATGCCATGTGATTAAAGGCAGACTTGCATTATGTATTATTTGTACGCAGCATCAGATTTCAGCTCAGTGTCATAATTTTTCCAAGCGTCCACCTGAAACTGCTGAGGATCTTCACAGTGCTCAGCCCAGGAAACCCTCCGCACAGCATTTACGCACAGCACATCTTGTCTTATCACTTTTGCAAAGCGAAAAAACAACAAACAAACAAACAAACAAACAAACAAATAAATAAATAACTAAATGAAAACCCCGGTGCTGTGCTGCTTCATTCTCTAGCCTGCTCCGTGCATTCCTGCCCCAGCTGTCCAGCACACAGATTGCTGGTGTCCTCTAGCAGTACCCGTCATCCTCCTCGCGCATTCACTGCCTTTCGGGGCTTCGGCATCACGAGACCTGCTGCACCACCTCGGAACGCATCCGGGGCTTGTCCAAACACCACACACACCACGCACCGAGTGACTCCGACTATAAAGAGGAAGCCTCCACCAACAGCTCTATGTACAACAACACCCCATCTCAGCACCCAGGGAGACGGTCCACTTCCCCCGAGTTCCGCGCGCACAGCAGCCCCACATCATGACGACGTCCCTGCGCGCGCCGCGACCTGCCGCCTCCAACTAACTCACCCTGCACGCGCACAACTTCACCCAGAGCCGCCGCGTCTCAAACTTCCTGTGTGACTGGAACTATCCGGCTGGGTAAAGGCGGAAGTTCGGACTTTCCTCACTCGGACGGAGGGTATTTCGCCAACTTGGACTCAGTGGTTTTCCGTGAGCGTGATGTGCGGCTGGCGGGACAAGTGAGCGACCCTGAAGTCTCTGGTCGCTGTGTGTATTTCTCCATCTCTTTCTCACTCTCTCGGTATTACCGGATAAATGCGCGAGCGGCGTGTGTGTGGCTCGAAGCAGCGGCTGCGCGGGAAATGAACGCGGCCGGCAAACGTCGAGCCGATCCGCTCGAGCGCCCCGGCAGCCTCTGGCTCCCCACATGGGTGAGGAAACATGGGCTCTCTTGCTTCAAACACACGCTGGAACCATGAACAACCACGACACGGCAGCAGCGCGGCTGATCTGTGAGCATGTTTGTGTGCAGGCTGATGTAAGGGCAGGGTAAACCCGAGCGCACTAGGAGGCTGTTCAGCCCCAGGTCCGTCACTAACACACGGGGCAACTTTGTAACGCACACAGCGCTGACAGGCGTTCATTCATGGCTAACCGTGAGCTTTCAGTACACGCGACGTGCACGTGAGCGCCAGGCTCGCTGGGGGTCCATTCACCAAGGGGGCAATAAGGGAAAGGCGTTCAACTCAGGGGGACCTGGGGTGCTGACAGACAGCAACATGGGGCTGAATTCAACACGTAATGCGTGTACATGCAGGATGATGTTGTGGGGCAGGAGGAACGTTTATTAAAGTTCCACCCTGGAGCTAAAAAGTGTTTGAGGGACCCAGTACACAACCACTTCATGTTTGTTAGGCAGGATCATTCCTTCAGACTGGTGTACTGTTATTTGTTTGTTGTTGATCAGCCTACAGGCACTACTCTACTACTCTATTTCACATATATGTATTTATATATATGAAATAGGCTTGCTCATTAGGGATAGGGATACACACACACACACACACACACACACACACACACACACACACACACACACACGCGCTTATGGATATGTTTCTTGATTAATAAGCCTTTAATTGGACATTATGTATTGTAAAGCTGCTTTGCGACAATGTCTGTTGTTAAAAGGGCTATACAAATAGAATAGAATTGAATTGTATATATATACATGTGTGTGTGTGTGTGTGTACACACACACACACACACACACATATATATATGTATGTATGTATCGACAATTATCTGCATCTGGGTAGGTAATTTTATACCTGTGTATCATTTTAGAGGAGAGCAGATTGAGTTGGTTTTCGTTTTCTTCTTTGGGAAGATAAGACGTGACAGCACATTGACTATTTCTGTTTTCTCCATTCCTAAAGCCATGCCATAGATTTTCTTCTTTTGAATCTGTGCTTGCATAACAGTTGTACTAATGATGATTTTTTCCCCCCCCATCAAGCAGGAAAACACATACTAATAACTGTCCTACTATTAATAGCACTGAGTGCCCTATTGTTAGGACTGCGTAATTTCTGCTGAATAGGTATGCTGTTAGTGTTGAGCACAGTGAATGAACTTTGTATTGAACATTCAACTATTTCATGATATATTGCACAATGTCGTGCAAAAACAAAAAATTCCTCATATCCCCAAGTTATATCTTCTAACAGTGAGCAAGAGCAAACATGCCAAGACCCCACAACTCTCCTTCCCATTGAGTACTGACTAGATAATAATACGTCTGACAGTGGTGATAAGTGTTGAGCTTTAACATTTAAATGTCAGAAACTTCAGAAAAGTCAAAGCAGCTAATTCCTCGTGAACCATAACTGCAAGGGGGTGTTTCACACATTTCCCTTGACAGCTGTTCATGGGAGGGAGGTGAGATGTTGCAGAGGTTTACATGAAAATGTGCCTGGATTTAACAAGAGAACGTCAAAAGGCCTTGACCCGGGAAGGGCAAACACCACAATGCATAAAATGTCATACTCAGTGAATAAAGCTCTGTGCATAAAGGCTTTATGTTAAAATATTTAGAAGTTGCTGTATTAAAACAGAGAGTCGAGATTGTGCAGTCATTCAAGAAAAACGCAGATGGAAGTGCCAACACTTAAAAATGTGTTACTTTCAGGTTATGTTAATGTAGCAATCGCTCAGATTAGACTCATTAATTAGACACGTTTTCCAAGATGGCATTTCTCCATAAACTCAGTAATTTTAAGCAGTCTGTAATGGTTGATAATGTTTATTGAAAACGCTGGTGTTGTTACAGATGTTTCTGTAAATGGCTGTTTGGACTTCTGTCTTTTTTTTTTTTTTTAATCTAAGCTATCCTTTTAGTCCCCTTGTGTGAAGGATGACTGTCATATGTTTCGTGGCCAACTGTAGCTGAAACAGCAAGATATTACAATACAGCAGCACATGAGAATAATCAACATTTCATAAGAAAGGGAAAAAAATCAGCACCTGAGAATATAGATTTTGTGGCATGTTTTCTTTTTTCTGCCTATCATCTATCTATCTATCTATCTATCTATCTATCTATCTATCTATCTATCTATCTATCTATCTATCTATCTATTTACATT
>JAQLOM010000005.1:7851826-7864438 GCA_030068315.1 Chrysichthys thysi
ACACACACACACACACACACACACACACACACACACACACACACACACACACACACACCCACACACCCACACACACATATATATAGATATGCCTTGTGTCAGATCTCTCTCATGTGCAGAATCAATAACTCTGAAATTTCTGTGTGCCTTAAAAGCAGCTTGGGTATATTCCCATATAATGTATCATGTATGCTTTCTCAGCCTCACATGAAGAACTCTGTAGGGCAACTGAGTGAGCTGTACAGACTCATCAGTCAAAAGAAAGAATATAAAGCAATGCGTGATACGATTACCCATAACATCAGATCAGCATGACGCCTTTATGCAGCGTTGCAGTGTTACAAATGTGCCATTGTTTAGTCCCATTTGAAGATTTGACTCAAAGTCTTGATGAGGATTTTTTGAAACCTACTGCTTAAGGACTTGAACTTAATGACTTTTGTTAAGACAGTATAACCAGCAGGAATGTAGGGTTACATTTGGAAACTCAAATGTATTCATTAATGGTGAAAAATGAGCTAAATTTCAGAGTCATATGTATTTTGGATTAAAGCCACTTTTGTCCAGTACTCTGCTAAGGGCTACATTGGCAGACTTTTCAGTCACCAGGGCTGATTGCCATTTTCATCACATTAGCACATATGAAATGACTAATTGTATCCTAATGTCTCCATTAACCTTTGGCACCTTGTGTCTGGCCTGCAGCTGATCAGACAGGGATGCTGTTTATCGGCGACGCTGTGTTACAGGTTGGTGAAACGAACGTTAGCTTACTCTTATTCTCCACAATACCCAGGGCCAAAGGTACATGTCAGAGCAAGGTGCTCTCTGCATCCTAATGATGTTTCCCTCTGATTCATTTTCTCAAGGTCAACTGCAGGTTTAACCTTTGATCTCATTATATGAATTTGAAGTATAAACGTAATGAGACTTTTTGTGCACCCTTACTACCACAACCTCGACTAGAAAAGAAGAAATTTAACAAAATGCTACACCATTCGTTCTTTAAATTTGTGGCCATGTCCTATTATGCTCTAGGCTACGCTTAGTGAGCTGTGTCTTTTTGGTAGATGTGATATGCAGAGCTCTCTACCATTAACAGCATTTTAAGCTTTCCCATCTGCTGTCACTGAATGGAAACCCAGACACATGAATGACGTTTGAGTGAGGTTTGACATCAGTCTGAAATTGAGCACACTCGAGTCTCTGTATTATGCACTGGCACATTTATGAACAAGAACATTAAATTTAGTGTAGACCAATGTATGCATTACTCTAGCAGTTAGTTACTTGTGAGTTTTTAGCTGATTTGCATTGAAGCACGTGCACATTTTTGCTTCTCAATGCAAAGAGGGGGTTTATGGGTAAGTGTGACATGCAGAGACTCACTACCCTCCAAGAAGTTGCTAGCTCCAAGTAACGCTGTGTGTGTCTATGGAGCTGTGCAACAATCACCCCTTAGGCAAAGACTGATTGATTGCTGGGGTAAAACTAAAAATAAAAGAAAAATTTATCTTAATGGTTCAGGTACTCAGGTATTCAGATCTTCTATAGGCTAGGGTGTACTTGTGCTTCTCAACCCCTTTTTGAAAGAGTAGTCTGTTAAAAACTTTATACATAACAGCTCTTGGCAGAAACTGATGAAAAATGCTCTTTCACTCACTCGGATAGTATCTTTGACTGGAATCTTTTACAAAATGTCTTCTCTATCATAAAGCTCTCACATTGGACAGCTATAAATTCCCAGCATGAGTGAATATACTGGGTTTTTCACCCAGCAATTTCATGTTTGTGTCACGTATTACTACGATCTACGATCATAGTATTGTAGCATATTCAAATATAATGGGAGACAATTTAATCCTGCAGAATCACAAACTTTGCTTTCTGTTTTCTTCAAACCGACTTACAATAAAGACATAGCACATAGCATCACCAGTCAATCTTGAAACATTCAAAATTGTGGATTCAAACAATAGTTGAAGTAATTCAATTTATGAATCGATACCGTTCATACTGTTGTGCGTGCCGTTAATACAGACGATTGAAAGGTTTCTTCTTTCTCCAGTAATTTAAAAAACAAAGTTACACATATGTCTGTTTAGAATTCCTACAGTGAAACACAGAAATCTTCTTTGTTTTTGGTACTGAAACTGCTCTTTTTCGCTTTTCCCTTTTCTGTAAATTAGGGTTTGGTTCATGGGCCATTGCCCCTTAGTGTAGAAGTTCACGTTATAATGCGAGTATGAATGCGGACACCTCTGCAGGTATCTACTGTATGCTTGCTATCTTGATCTGCACACAGATATGCAGTCACAGACGTATAAATCAGCCTTTAAATTAAAAAAGCAAAGTAACCAAAACACATTTATGGACTAACTGCTAGAAGGATGGATGCATGACTAGAGGTTGACTATAAAGTACACTGTGGAGTAAATTACAGTTTGCTGCACTGTTGCCAGCTTTAACTATAAGAGTGCAAAAAAAAAAACTAAAACAAATTTCCTTTTTTGAGTGAAAACCTTTTGTCTCATGCAGATTAATGGCATCAATGTGGAGAAGTGCACACATGAAGAAGTTGTAAGTATTCACTCATCAGTTGTATTGTTACTCCTGCCTGTGGTATTGTAACGACAGTGATGGAGCATTGATTAGAGCTGAAACATGTGCAGTCTTTTCATATATAAGACAATATTATGTATTTATTCTGGTCCTACAAATACAATGCTATTATTGTTATGTGTGCACTGTGATCACGGAGGAACGCTGTCTCATTTCACTATGTACACAGTTATTGATGACAACAAAGTGAACCTTACCTTAACACATCTCCTTCAGGAAGACTATAATACCCTCATCTCTCTCTCTCTCTCTCTCTCTCTCTCTCTCTCTCTCTCTCTCTCTCTCTCTCTCTCTCTCTCTTCCTCCCTCTCTCTTTCTCTCTTTTTCTGTTTCTCACTCCAAACAGCTGGTCTCTGCTTTCACAATCAGGAAGTCAAGAGACATGATTAATGATCTTACTTTCAAAAACCACAAGCTAACAATGCCAGGCTTTTTCAGCTCTAACAATCCCTTTGTCACAGATTGACCACTGATATTTGAGGGGTTAAGACTTGATTATTAGGTGTGACTGTATGGTAAAGAAAGAACAGTGTCAGATTCTAAGCTGTGAATATACTAAGCTTTAAAGAATCTATGATTGCCACAATAAAAGCTGCTCTTGTGTTGTAAATAAATTATCTGTCACTCAGATGTATAGGTGGGTGACAAATTAAAGTTAAAAATGGTGGCTCTGTTATACTATGGGCGGCAATTAGCTGTCATGGTTTGGGTCCACTTGTCTGCTCAGAGAGTAGACTCACCGCAAATCAATAAGAAAGTTATTCTGATTGATCACCTTTATCCTATATGAAATATTTATATCTTGATTGCAGTAGTCTCTTCCAGGATGTCCTCTACCTCCATCCACAGGACATGAGAAGTCACTGATGGGTTTAATAAAGATTAAATGGATGTAAAACATATCCCATGGCCTTCAGAATCACCAAATTCTAATCCCTTTGAACACCTGTAAGAGATTTTGGACTGACTTGGTAGACACTGCTCTCCATCACCGTCATCAGAACATCAATCAGTGGTATTTTTAATTTGGAAGAATGGTCTTCCTCTCTCCAGTCCATTTCCCGAGTCATACTGAATCTTTGCTGTGGACCATTGAAACTGTTCTACAGGTTTGTTAAGACACTTAACCCAAATCTGTTCTTCCCCTACTTCTTCCCAAATCAGTTGCAGCAATGTTGGATGCACACAGTTTTCTAGAATGTCTTTGTATGCTGTAGCTTTAAGATTGCTCTTTGCTGGAACTAAAGACCTTAATCTGTTCCAGCATGACAATGCCCTTGTGCGCAAAGCAAACCCCATGGAAGTATGGTTTGCCAAGGTTGGAGTGCAAGAACTCGAGTGGCCTGCTCAGAGCCCTGACCTCAACCCCACTGAACACCTTTGTGATGAGTTAGAACACTGGCTGGCTGTCAGTCTTTCGCACCTGACATCAGTGTCTGACCTCACTAATGATCTTGTGTCTAAAGGGACAAATCCCTATAGTCACACTTCAAAATGTAGTGGAAAGCCTTCCTAAAAGAATGGAGGTTATTATAACAGAAAGTGCGGCCTAAATGTTAAATGGGATGTTCAGATACACATATGGATGTGATGGCCAGGCGCCACATAATTTTGGCCTGCACTGTCTCAAGCACTAATTCCTGAATGAGAGCTGAAGGATGGTTAAGGTTAAGGTTGGTGTGCCGGTTAGGTTCAGCAGTTGTCAGTTTATAGACAAATAGAGCCAAATTGCCCTCATTTTTCATTTTTCTTTTCAACGCAATGATTGTGTAACACAGGAGAGTGCAAGGTGATATAAGTAAGTAAGTGCAAAGTCCAAAAACCTAGATACAATTCCATAGCCAGAGTCGAAACTCAAGCAAATCCATAAATCTTAATATAGGCAGACAGCTCAGAGTGAAAAACCTGTAGACAGCAGAAATACATCTTGGAGAAAGTAGAACTAGAAAACATCTAACAAACAAGGAGGACAAGAGTCATGGCTTAGAGTGGCAGTGTAACTGCATGTGATTAAAGTAGACACAGGTGCTGACGCTGACAAAGGAGCATGAACCAGCCAAGCAGAAAGGAAAATGACAGGGTGTTGAGAGAGGTTCGAGTTCTTCCCCAAACAATATGATATTATAGCATAATAAGAATATTATTTGAAGAATTTGGCAGGACACAAGCGCCATATCTGTCACAGGTGGAGATCAGTGATTCAAATGTTCTCAGAATGCATGAAAGATAAAGATTACATATTGCAGACGTACAGGTGAATGTAATACCCACTGTGCAGTGACCTCCGGGTACTCCGGTTTCATCCCACAGTCCTAAGACATGCACATTAGGTGGATTGGCTACCCTAAATTGCCCATAGGTGTGAGTGTGCCAACGACAGATGGAGCGACACGTCGGTTGGAGTATTCCATGGTTGCATCAGATGATACAATGCTGAGGTGGCTCATGAAGACAGCAGACCCCGGGCAACGCGGGAGTAATGCTAGGATGAAGAAGATGTTTTATGTTTTATGAAGATTGAAATGAACAATGAAAATGAAAGCAACAGAATTTCAATAACAACTACGCAATAAAGAAACCTAAGTATAAACTAAGCATAGGCCTGTTTAAACATTTATTTAACGGAAAACTCAAGGAATTCCTCATATTCTCTAAAACACTGCTCCAGAGTTTAGAAGCTGTACAAGAAAAAAAGCCCTTCCACCAGGATGTAAGTGATCCTAGGGATTAGCAGTAAGCCTGCATCAGCTGTGCAAAGTGGTTGGGAGCTGCTATAATGCTTCGAGAGATCAGCAAGATATGCCGTAGCAATGTCATTAAGGGCTTTAAATGTCAAAAGCATGACTTTATAGTCAGCATGAGTTGGGGTGAGCCCTTTGTAGAAATGCTTGACAAACCACTTCTGATTAATCATAGACTGAATACTCAACTTCAGTAGATTTAGTAATTCCTCTGTTTAGGGTTTTGATCAAAGACTTTTAGAAGATTCTCCAAAGAAGACAAAATGTATTGGCGCATTCTGAGAAGCATTAGGCAGTTGTTTAGATAAAAGGGAGTAGTACGAATTACTTGAACGCAGGGTTTTCATATATTTGACAGTAGTTTTAAATCATGTGCATGGTGGATGATGCAAGGCGAAGCTACCAGAGACTACGGGGGTAATTACGTGTCTGAGCAGCAGTTAACTGGCCTCTCAGATCACATGAAAGCTTAGCTGAGGGTACAGAACTCTGTAATTATTCAAAGAAGTCGTATTGAAATCCATCATGAGCTTGCATTTTGATTTTAATGGATGAATTAATTCAAATGTTGAAGTCCTTTGCAGCCAGTTCAATGTGGCATTCTAATTTTATGCATTTCGCTTAACAATGTCAAGTTTCCATCATGTCGACTGTCCTGCAGTGTTAAGAGGATATTATTCTCTGTATCCGCCTCCCACCGTGCCCTCACTACCACCCTTCTCTCCTTGTCTCTCACTTTCTTTTGTTCCCTGGGAAGGTTCATCTATTGCGAACTGCTGGAGATGAAGTTACAATCACTGTGAGGTACCTCAGGGAGGCACCAGCCTTTTTAAAGCTCCCATTAGGTAAGTTCACACTGCGCACCTTCGCGAGCATTCACAAGCTCTGCAGGGAGTTACAACAGCTCTAAGCTGCTGTAGAGCCAAGACCCTTAAAGAAAATGTAGTGCTGCTACTGAATTGGTCACCACCTCAAACTGTGTTCATCTACAGGCTCCACATCTACAGTCCCCACTGAAGTGTCTTTTAGAATATTTCTGAACTGTTAAAAATGCTAAAATGACCAAATGCAAGAATGGTTTTATTACCTGTGCATTATAGAAAAAGGGTCCAGATTTACCACTTCTTTTTTTTTTTTTTTTTTTTAAAACACTAGATTTACCACTTCAGTTGCTGGTTTTACTAACCACAACTGTCTACAGTTGCAAGACAAGGTCCTGCACACAAGCAGTGTGGTTATATGTTGAATCATAAACAGCTTGCAATATGTTTTTTTTTTCAGGCTCTCCAGGACCATCCAGTGATCAGAGTAGCAGAGCATCCTCGCCACTTTTTGACAGTGGTTTACATTTAAATGGGAATATAAGCAACACAGTAAGTGCATTTCTGCATACAATATTCTGTCAGTCAGTCCTATACAAATGATCCAATTCGAGCCTGTGGAAGTTGCTTGAATGACAGGATGCAAAAGAAATGAAAAATTCACCCATATTACCCTAGAATTATCATATCTTTGGTCTGAGATTAATTGAATGTAATGAAATTCTGAGGCGACCGTTATAGTTAAGACTTTCCTCAACTTGTTGATCTGTTTTCACTTTTCCTACATTACTCACAGTGCTGTTTGACTAGCCGTTGACTGTTATGCCAGGTGGAATTAGCTGTTGCTCCATCTCTATCTAAAGTGATCGATGCAGCAGCGCTATAGTTTTTTAGTCTGTCCAGCTCGCATCTGTACACTTTGTACAAATTCAATAGCTCCCTAAGCTTCAACTTTCATGCTAATAAATACCACTGTCAGTGCCACTGGGTTTGTCCTTTTGTAGATTGCTAACTGGCTGAGCTAAGTCTCTGCCAAAATTAGCCTGGCTGCACCATAAAGCTGAAGTGCATATCTGAATTTCTCATTAACATGACACTGAATGTTGCTGGAGCTAACAAGGAAAACTGATCACGATCCCTTATATTTGGGATCATTTAAGTATTTTCTCCTGTTTTCTACATCATTGTATCTGCACTAGCAATGTGCAGATAACTGGTATGCAGTACCAACCAACAAATTATCACCAAAACCACTAGACATATCATATATTTCATGTACAGTCAGATTAGCCAATACCAATGATCACTGCTGCCATTTTGGCGTGTTTCATTTATACCGATAAGACTTTTTTTAATGGCTTTAGTAAATAGTAGTGAAAATCATGAGCTGTTATTGGCCAGCATTCCATGCATGAATCTCGTTCCATTGTTGAGAGGTGTGGATGTGATGGCTTGCTGAGATGCGAAAAGAATTAGCACACGTACAGTGTCTCAGCAGACTGTAATCTACCAGCTCCACAAGGCTCTAGCTGTGAGACCAGACACCTTATCCATCCCGTAATGTCACATATTAATGTTATGTAAATCTCAGTGCCCGAACCATGTGAGTTCATTTCATCTTTGTTTAGTAAATGGAATTAGACAAGCGCCCTATGTAGGGAGGCATAAAAAACCTCCGGCTGTGGGGATTGCTGTGCTGGCCTTCCTATAGGGCAGGGCATGTAGGTGACAGCTTATCAGGCAGCTTATTATCAAACCGAGAGTGTCATGTGAAGGTGAACATACCATGCCTACATGACTCAGTGCCTCAAAGCACCAAGAGATTCATCCGCAAGAGTAGAAACACACGAATGAACACGTTGAATATGTATTAATCAGCTCAATCATCAGCTCTTTTCTTTAGAGGTACTGTATGGGCGTCCTCTGAGAATACGAGGGTGTGTGTTTAATGAAGCCGTCTGGATGAAATATGCTCGGCATGACAGACGAGGAAGAATGAATGGATGGCAGGCTTGTTTCTTGTTCCTCGTTTCGTAGAAGACAAATGCTTAAAAAAAAAAGTCGGCACAGCTGGGCTTCTCTATTATTAACCTGTCACTGTACCCAAGTAGCAAACCTGGTGGGTAAAGATTCAGATGCATTTCTTCTTTAGACACTGACTTTTTTCTCTCTCTGGTTTTCTCTAGTTCTATGTTCAAGCAAGAATTGTATTAAAACATGAGCCGTGGTTGTGTAATTGCTGAGTCAACAAAAGTGTTCCATAAATGAGGGTTTTTGCTAATCCTGCTTTACTCTTGGCGTTTCCTTCCCTGCAGGTGATTAGAATTCGCAGAGCTTGTCATTCCCTGTATGCTCCTCCGACATTGAGTTGATTGACACTGTTTTGCTTTCACAGCACCCGGGGATGAGCACTGATTCATTTACATGCCTTCCAATAATTAGTGTTGCATCTCTCGTTGCCTCGGAAATATCTCGCGGTATGGCAGGCAGCCTGATATGAAGGACAACAGTGTCAGTGGTGCCGGGATTCGGTCCGTGCTAGAAAGCAGACACTTTGTCACTATAATTCATCTTGACACAGTGACTATATTTTATTCCTTGTCATCTCGGACTTTAGCACAGAGCGACATGAAAGTCAAATCAGGTTTAATTATCCAGGCTTGGTGTGCATCAACAGCATATTTCGCTCGAGAAAGCGCCTAAGACGTATGCCTAATTGGTAATAGCACCAAACTTCTTATCTGGTTACCAGTGTCAGAATTCGCTTGGACAGCTCTCATAAATGTAATATGATGGAATAACTGCAAAGATGTTACAGCTGTATATAATCCAATTTGCATATTAAATGTTTATATTTTGATCTAGTGCAAGTGCAGTCTGTATTGTATAACATCGTTTTGTGGTTATGTTTAATTTGAAGCACACACATATGACTCTATCCTGATTTTCAGTGGACAAATCTAATAAGAATCGTTTATCTAATATGCTGGAGTATTGTTCCACCACAAGAGAATGAAATTTTGTTCCATCACAGCTTGTCAGTGTAACCATGCTCTATGCAAATCTAGAGCAGAACATCAGGCAGTTTTTGGTTTCTGTGTGGATTTTAGGGAATTTAAATCGGATTCATGCCAATAGATCATAGAAACTGTCTAGGATTTTTTTTTAAACGCTTTTAACCTTCAGAACTCCTGACTTGTGTTCGTCATTATATAAAGTCATATAAAATATATGCAGAAACCAGAAGCAAGTGTGACAGCCAAAGCCTGCAGAAGAATTGTGGCAGGTTCTCCAAGATGCGTGGAGAAAAAAAATGTATCAGCAACAAATGTACCACAGTATACCTAAGAGGCAGGTTGGATGCAGGTTAAATGATGTGGTTTTTTTTTTTAACTGTTTATCTTACACTGCAGTATTTTATTTTATTTTTTTTTGTATTTAGAAACTATTCATTTTAGTATTTTGGAAACCTATTACCAGTACTAAGTTTATTTACTTGTTCTGTTTGCTCAGTACTGTAGCATTCTGCATTCATTTCACTATAGTTTGAAATAATTCATAGTAGTTACTGAACAATGTGTTACTACATAGTAATCCAGTATTTTAAGGATTTGTATTTGTTTTTTCTTCCCTTGTAGAAGCTTTTTGAAGCAGGAGCACTTCAGTATGAGAAAAGCCCTTCAGTCATCTTTTCTGCACTGTGATTTAGTGTTGAAGTAGAGAATTGTGCTTGGTGGAAGTAATAATTTGAGGACTAGACAATCTCCGCTTTTGAGTCAAGTTAAAGTGCTAGAGGTCTGCACAGAGCCGCAATTTTTTTTGCCGGTTTAAAAAAAAAATTTTTTTTTACTGATGTCTAAAAGCAAAGAATGATTTTTTTTTTTTCATTGAGGTAATCCAGGCAGGAAGATTTCCATCCAAATCACCACACGCATATTCACTCATATATGTTACAAACATGTTTTTAACACCAGTCCTAAATTCTTCATGGTCTTTGGCCTAGTCTGGGATTTTTGTAAAAGCTGTTTTATAGCTGAAAGCTGTTTTAATGGTGAACATGAATAGCCAACATGCACTAATTTGCTTCAATCTTTCTTTTCTTATTTATCTTGAAATGCTTCAAAGGTCTCATGCTATTTGCATATTTGCTGTAAATATATAAAGCGCTGCCCTGCTTTTCAAAGTGTCAAAATGTGCTCATTTGCTAAATGTGCTAGGATGGTGGTACAGACAGAAGGCAAGGTTTATTATCTAGAGGCAGCATGTGGCTTCAGTGATGCTACTGAAGCGTGCGACCCAGTTGTTGTTTTGCACTGATCAAAGTGCACTGAAGAGGGGCTAAGATGAACTGCCCCTCCTCTCATGCTCATCCTTTTGCCTGTCTTTCCTTGTCTTTTTATCCCTCTCATTTATTCTATCTAGGCGCCGTCTTCACCCTCCTCACCCTCGGCTAATGAACCAAAGTACGAGAAGCGCTGGCTGGACGCCGTCTCCCTCCCCCTGTCCATGGCTCGGGTCTCTAAACACAAAGCTGGAAGCGATAAATTAAGGTGCGGTAATCCATCGTGATGCAATTCCAAATCCAATGTGTGGCACAACCAGCCCAGTTTGTTGGTTTTGCAGGCATTTTTCATTTAAGTGAGCGCGTGTTAAGTCCAATATCTATGCAGCGGCATGCTGTGTCTGAAAAGGTCAACGATGCAGATCACAGATAGAGGGGCACTGAGGTGTATAAGAAGTAGCTTTAACTTTGATAGACTGCTGTTGGGTTATTGGAAAACAACACATTCTTTCTACTGAAGTAGATCTCCCGACCAATTAAGAGGAAAAATAAATATTTCAAATGATTGCATTAAAGTTTTAAGATCATAATGTCAATATGGGAAAAGTATGCCCCATTCATTATTAGGAATGATGCCTTTGAGTGTATTTATATTGCTATTGTAAAGTTATGTTATTTAGACTTCACTCACTCCAAAAGTAATCTCTTATTATTATTGCTGTGGTCTGCTCCAAGCATTTGGAGCTTTTTCATGCCTACATTTCTACTGTTTGACACCAAGTTGTTAGCTTGAAATTAAAGTGAATTGTGGGCTTCACTAGCTCGCATATATAAAGCATGTGGAATCATGATGAATTATTTATATATAGGTTTGCATTAGCAATGGATCAAGCTCGATGCTATGCATTATTATATGTTATTACTTTCTGTAGGAGTGTCTTATCATTTTTCCCTTCATAAACATTGGATACTAATCAGCAACCTTGTTTTGGAAATCTTCTTTTCTAAAGAATCCAAATCGAATACACCTGCTCCACATAATCAGGCTACTCAATTACATGGATCAGGTATTTTGGATTGGGTTGGTGATCACTGCCCCGGGCTATATAATGCATATAAAGGATCTTATTCTTTCTTTTCGTACCCTAGCTACCTTTGGCTTCAATTCTAATGTCCACAATTACTATTAGTGCTGGAAACCACATACAGATTTATTAGTTGCTTCAGATTCTCCTTATACGTTTTCTTTCCAAACAGTCTCCCAGAAAGAGAGAAGCATTGATTTTTGTCATTTCAAAACTTCTTTTTGAAGCTCCCCAGAGAGTTCACATCACCCTTTTTTTTAGACCTGAATTCTTATGCCTTCCCACATCCATTCCCATCCTATTTGTTTCCACTCATTCTGTCGTTCATCCCTCTGTTAGAGCCCTTTCACAATGCATGGCAAAGCCCAATAAAAATGCACTTCTCCTGACTAATGGATTTTTTATTGTGTTCTGTCACTCACACAGACAGTTTCTTGGTTTCAGAGGACTTGACTGCAGCCTCCTGCTAGTTCAAGCAGAACATTACATTCTCCAGGCAATTTCTATAAGGACCAGACCAAGCAAAGGATCGTGCTACTGTACTCATGACCTGTATTCATTAAAATTATAGCACTTTGAACGAGGCTTTTTAGAAGAAAATTTGAAATTTTCAGTCTAATTTAGTGACCGGTTATGGCAGTTGGCTGTGGTAGTGTGCGGTAAAGCCATTCAGATTACAATAAAGTCAGAAATGATCATGGTATTGGAAAATATCATGTATCATGGTATCATGGGATGTCACTTCAATTTTATGCACAATAAAAATAGTTTGCACCAAACAACACTTAGATAAGGCTTAAGAAATGTACGTTATAAATATGATGCATTCACTACACTGGGAACAAATACTACACATGAATAGCTTGGCTGTATTGTTGATCCAAACCTTTATCCGAACTGGCTCAGTTTTGTACACAAGAAAGACCAAAATGCAAATCACTCACATAGCATGCAGCTGTAGTGCTGTGCATTTCTTCCTATTTCTAAACAACCATGAGCTTCATTCCTGTCATTTTTGGGGATGTAGACATTAGTGTATTCTAATTAGGGAGTGTATATAT
>JAQLOM010000005.1:7878016-7888177 GCA_030068315.1 Chrysichthys thysi
ATAAAGTATATAAGTTATCAGTTGCTTATATAAAATAAAATAAAAAACAGACCTTATACACACACTAGAAGTCAGTGGCTGCTGACTTTAGTGGAAAGTACAGATGTGTGTGTAGTGCCCGATGTATGAAACTCTCTCTGCAGCTTGTGGGAAATTGATTTTCAGCCTGCAAATGTTTCTCTGTGCAGATCATCCATATGGGTTGGGTGTATGAGCACCTTCACAGGAGCGATGCCAACCAGGTTCAAAGCTACAAGTTCCTGGCATTGAAAGGCTCCTCTCTGTACATTCTCAGGGGCCCTCCTGTAAGTCCATAACTCTGTGAAGTAAAAAGTCCAAACATTTTCTGCACCAATTATAAATCATAAAGAGTACAACCCCACCCAAGGACACTTTTAAGGCAAGGGGATAGGGCAGTCAATCTTGTGCTTGGCTATTTTCCTTCCATAAACATCTTTTAGGCAGCTCTGGTCCTTTGCAGATGTCAGCGCATCCTTCACAGTCATATATAATGAGTCCATTAGTTTTAATGGATCGTACAGAAGAAAAGCTATTACCACCACTCGTAATAGGACATAAGTTATTCGTGACAAATGTTTTATCCTTTCATTTCTTCCACTGAAATGCAGCCTAGAATTGCGTTTGTATTCATTTGCGTTCTAAAACTCTCTACTTCGGTAATACAGTGACAATGCTTTGGCTTAAAAAATAATTATGGTTTCGAATTTATTATTAACAGTGGCATCGATGATAAACATGAAAATGGATCTGAATTATGAAAAACAATTTATTTATTTTATAAGTACAGTGAAAATGCAGTATATCTGTGCCAGTTCAGTTCTTGGTACACACTTTGAATAAATTGTTGTGCAAGTGTTTCAGCTCTGTGGGCCATGCAGAAGGATATTGAGCAGATATGCAAATTTGCAGATAAAATTTGCTGAGCTAAAGTTCCACAGAATATCAAAAACCTGGTCTAAAAACTGAATCTGTTCGGCAACACAGCTTTCTTTAACTATACTCTGAATGTTGTATAAGAACACTCGGTGCAGTGTTTCAGGTTTTTTTTTTCCCCCAGGCTGGTGCATCAGAATGGGCTCAAGCTGAGGCCACATTTAACCTCTGTGAGGTTCTCTTTAAGGTTCATAAGGTAAAGGTCTATGTTTATTATTAGCATTTTATGCCAGCAGCGGTATGCACTAATAGCTGTTCTGCTTGTGAACATCAGGGTCACCATAAATGATCATGTTAGCGTGTAACGAGTTGGCCGTGTTTCTCTGTGTAGCTGTGGATCGCCGAGGACTGCTGGATTCAGCCGAAGCTGTGCGTGGGCCTGCAGCAGGACTGTGAGCTGCGGGACAGTGAAGGGTTCAGCTTTAGTGTGCTGGTGGGTCACGGGCAGAGCTACTGCTTCAGCGTGGAGCTGGGTTCAGAGCTGGCACTCTGGGAAAAAGCCTTCCAGAGAGCCATCTTCGTGGAGGTGCAGAGAACAGGGGTGAGTGCCATGGATTCTGTGGATAGAAATCTCAAGCTGGTGTTTAATGATATGTGTTTTGCATGGATGCTTGGGGAGTTTATAAGTTCTAAAAGTTTAGAGTGTCTGAAACCAACAAAAAGAGAACAAGTTATACTTCTGTATAAAAATAGTGTAGCTGCATACATGGATTTTAAATAAATGTTTTTTTTTTTTTTAAATTCTGTACTGTAAGTGTAATATAGGGACGTTCTGATCCAATCCTGAATATTCAGTCCAGTCTAATTCGGATCATGTTTTATTCGGTAATGCATTATGGTGACTGCCACACCATAGATCAACATAGTTAAATATTTGCAAATAAAAACAATGATTGATTGACAAATAATAAATGCGTAAATTAACTTTACACTAGTAAAGTAATACACCAGTACAAATAAACAAAAATGTAAATTCTTCAAAAAAAAAAAAAGGCCATAATCTTCATTTATTGTGCACATTAGGCTTCTTTTTTTTTTTTTTTTAATTCATTATCCCATATTAGCTCAGCAAAATACACTTAGCACACATAACCGAACTGAAGTCACTTCACAGACTCTGCTGGTATAAAAGACTGTATTGCTGATTTTGACTCTTCTACTTCTACTCTACTACTACATGATAACCTAGTGGTTAAAAGCATCCATCCAGCTATCAATCCGCCCATTATTTTACCGCTATCGTTATGGGTCGTCATGTCGCTGGAGCCAATCCCAGCTGGCTTTGGGCAAGAGGCGGGGTACGCACTGGGCAGGTCACCAGTCTGGTTAAAAAATATTTATTAGCAAAAGGGTTACTGCTGAAAAGATTATTGCATATCATCAGGTGAGTGTTCTGGCATACATATGATATCAAACATGAAAAAAATGATATGGTGTCCATTATAAGTAGGCCAGTTATCAGATAATCATCTAACCACAATTAGAATGAATAATTTTCTCATGTAACATAATAAAATATACTTCAGTTGTAACTTAGTCACAGCTAAGCTAAACCTTTTCAGTAATACATTGTTTATTATTCAGTAACCTGCTTGTGTGTTCTGGTAATAATTTAGATTATGAGGTTATTATCTGCAGTGTCTTTTCTTAGCTATACAAGGCAGAAAGCTAATTTATTTGGATGTTGATAAAGCCTGGTTATTTGTATATCTGTCAAAATTGTGACAGATATAATTATCACATGGCCTAGTGATTAACCTAGCCAATAATTATGTCTTAAGTCCCGTCCCCCCCGTCCCCCAATTTAGGAGGTATGTCATGCTATTTTAGGAACGGCGACCTTGTAACATGAAAACATTTGTATTACCAGTCCACAGCACAATCATTCAGAATAAATGATACAGTTAGTTTTTCATTTACAAGTGAACCATTGCTTTTAATTATCCTGGCAGTCCAGAACAGGACTGTGGAACTGGAGGCAAGCCTGCTTTCCCCCTGTGATTTGTTCCTTTTTGAACATTATTATTGCTTTAATTAAATTTCACTAAAGAAACTGTTTTGTAAGACTTACCCTCACTGAGCCGTTAAATTGCCTCTGCTGCACAAAGGCTGGCGGCATCGTCGGTTTACTGAAAACTCCGGCAGGATAACTTTTGTAGAATGTGAGCAGCCTTAAGTTCAAAAGGTGAAGGATGTAATCCTTAACCATTCATTAAAAACAGTGCTCTTTATGACCAGGGAAGGTCAAACATAACTTTCTACAGCTCTCAAGCCTAGACTGAGCACGTAAAAGAATTGGTGATGGTCAACATTCCACATTACATAGAACTCCTGGTAAAACCTGCGCAGAATGGATAATTAGCATTTCGCTCACATCATTCCGCAAGACTGTTCTGTGTATCTGGGTATCGAGAACTACAAGGTTGGAACACTCGTACTGCATGTGAAAGAGTATGATAGTGGATTTCTAACATTAACAGTCTTTTTTTGAGATATCACTTTGCTCGTGTGGACATAATGAATGGTCTTTTCTTTTCCCAGACTTTAGCTGATAACCACTTAAGCCGTCTAGCAAACCAGCACGCAGCATTTAGAAAATATTAACACCTTAACATGTCCTAAGAACATGAATTGGAAATTATTTCAAACTGGTCGACCAAACTGCATATTATCCTGGTTTGTTTTCATTCAAATTCATCCAGGCATGCTTATGGAAGTACATCTTCAGACGTCAGGTCAAGGATTTAAAAAATGGCCAGCAGTGCATGATATAATATTCCTTATACTTGGAATAGAAATAGAGGTTGAGAAAAGGCAGCTCGGAGCCTGAGGGCTGTGATGGCCGTACCCTTAACTAGAGACATTTATAAATAATACAAAGGAAAGAAACTGTCAGAAAAGATTAAAATCCATATAATGCAGCGCAAACACAAATACAGCATGTGTAAACCCTTCCATATTCTTCACTGTGGTTCGGCACCAACCTTCTTTACAAACCCCAAGAGAGTGTCTGCCGCCTTCTCTGTAAAACGGTGTGGGGGTTTTTTTCCAGCTTGGGAGGTCTGTAAAACGACAATACTAGGGGTTTGTGAAAGAGCATGACAGATATAATAATCACATTAGGTTCTGTGAGGTTTTCAAGTAGTGAAGTCATAGCGAGTTCAGGAGCATGATTCCTCCAAGTTCTTTTTCCTTCCTCTTTAACTGTATGAATAGATCCCAAGGCGAGCTCCGAAGCGAAGCGGTTGAAAAGTTCACATTAGATTTAAAAGTAGAATGAGGAAGAAGCTGCGCTTTCAGACTGTATTAATTGAGATTAAAGACTCGGTGCCCTTAATCCAACCAACAGAATCCCTGTTATCAGTATGCAAAACTGGAGTCTTCAGTGGTTCAGCTGCATGTAGTGTCTTTATTTGGATGTAGAAATGCCTAAGGACTTCATAAAGCAATGTGTGAGGGGGGCTTTGTAAACCGACCACTTTAATCATGTCACGAATATTATTATTTATCGGTCATAATTCATTAAGAATTTACTGCTTGATTTCCCGACTTAAAGTAAAGGCTCCATGTGGTTTGGTTTCTGCCAGTCACCAGAGTCTGCTTGAGATGTTGATGAGTTTATTCTGCATGTGTGAGCATGCCCAGTGTGAGGATTATCCCTAGGTATTTTGCAGATAAGGCTTGCATGTGGCTTTCTCAGTGCTTTACACAAAATGGAAACAGCAGAAGGATGGGGGGTGGGGGGGCACCCAGCCTTATTGTTGTAAACTTGAGGCATTGTCCTATGAAGGGCTTAGTGAATGTGATGGAGAATTTCAATTAGTGGGTTATCCTATGCTCTCCAGCCAATTAGTCAAACCTCCTGTGGTCTGCAATAAGTGCTCAGTAGTTCATATACAGCTTAGGCTACAATCCAAAAAGGTACAGTGTGAAATAAACATGAGCGGCAAGCAAATAAAAGATATGTTGTGGGTTTTTTTTTCTTTTTTTTTTTTCTTTTAGTTCATAACATGCTCAATGGTTTTAAGGTCAGCGCATTACACAAAAGTTCCTTCAGTGCTCTGCAGTGTTGTTTTTGTCACCAGCTGAAGTCAGATGTGGTTCAGGTCGTTTTTGGTTATTGCAGCAACAGACATGCATGGCTCCCAGTTTTCTGCACTAAGAATACAGTCAGTGTTATCACAGGGATGATCAGATCGAAGCTTCAGTCAAGCTGACGGGTAAATCCTAAAGCACTCCTCACTTTGTGATTTTTGAATTCCCAGGGGAAGCTCTCCAATTAGCTCTGTATAGTCTGCACTTTACATGTCACAGACAGTGCTCACACAAGGCGACATCAGGCTTTTCCTGTCAGATGAATGTCTCCTGCCTCATAAAGCATGGCAGTGCGTCAGGGAATGAAGCACACTTCAGTTTTTGCTGATGGGCACGGCGATCAAGGCCATTAGCAATCCATCCCTGTGCAAAGGGAAACATGGACATAAAGTGCACCAAAATCTGGCATGCATTATAAGATGCCAGGTTTACGGATGCAAACACGTCTCTACTGATTCAGGGTGATTGCTTTCCATTTGCAAGAAAATAAAACTATTGGGGTGGGGAGTGTCAAATATGCATCAGCAGAGAGCTACAGAGCTGCTGAAAAGGTTTCTGTAGCTATATTGGAGTTTAAAAACCTATTGGCTGTGGGAGATACGATTTATGGCTGTTAAATGAAAAGTAAGAGGGGCCCAGGAGATTGTGTGATAAAGCCAGCATGAACTGACATACATTCCATATTAGTCAATGATATGAAGCAATATCAAGGAGGGATGGCTTGTAAATTTTAATGGCTTCACTTTAAATGCAACTGATTTGTCTCTATTACAGAATGACCAGATCACTAAGTAACTGTAAAATCTCCCCAGCTGACGCCTATTTGATTTAACCAGGCCACTAACTCCATAGTAACAAATTTACTATGCATACAAACGTTTCCTCTCAGTGAAGGATGTGATGGCCATTTAGAAACCGAAGTCAGCAGCAATTCAGTAGCAGCACAGCTACAGCCATAAAAAGTGTTTGTAGAATCTAACCATGAGGCAAATGAATCGTTTTGGCTAAAAACAAATGTCCATTTCTCTGACTGCAGTAATTATGGAGTGAGATGTTATTAGTCAACAAAAGAAAAAGAAACGTGGATATGAGGGCTTTCACTGCTATCTCCAGTCCTTCCGTTTCCTTTTCTTCCCTCTAGCATGTCGCTCATGATTTTGCTGGAATGCAAGAGAAATGTCTCGAATAAGACAACACCCTCTGGCAGTGTGTCCTCTAAGACAGATTATAACTAAATTGTTCAGTAAGAACAATAACCAAATTGTTCTCTATTGACTTCATAATATATTCATTAGATTTCAAACCCGTTGATTTTTCTCATTCCCCTCGCTCCTAAAAAGACAAGTGCTGGGCAGCTGTTGCCATAGCGACTGAAGTCTACCTGTCCTCTTCCTGGGGAAAGTGACAAATATTCCCCTATTTACATCAGCAGGAATGAAACGGATAGATTATATGGGCAGGCAGTAATGACCTCTGAAGTGCCTGTTTGCTATGTTGTGTTTCTGATTTTCATTTCGAATGCTTTACATTAACTGCTAACTTAACTTTTTTTTTTCCCCCTTCGTAGTCAAAAACCTACATGTGCAGTAGCCAAGGGAAAGTACTGTGCTTTACGGTCGACTTTGAATCCGGCTTCTCCTGCTCTGAGAGCATTTCAAAGGTAATAAGGACTAAAAATATGCTGGTCTTGACTCCATCTTTACTCTTGGTGACACAGGCCTGTGTGCGACTCAAGGGTTTAACATGTGCTAATTTTGGCCCAAAAGGAAGGCGTGAGTTCAGAGCCTTCAAAGCTTTCATATCCATCAGCTTGTGCCGAGAGTAATGTCTAATTAAAGTACATTTCCAGGCAACTTTCCCCTTATTATCAAAAACATGGTTGGATGAAATGACTCATTATTAGATCTGGATTATTATAAGCTTGACTTATAGACCAGTGTGAATATTATTGGCCTACACAAGGCTGACAAGCTGTTCTAAATCTGGCCTGCATTGTTAATGGTTTGAAACTAATTTGCATAGGAGTGAGTGTGTGTTAGCTGATTGGTTTTGCTCTATAAGGCGGCCACAATGACTGGCGATGACGAATATGCAAACGAGGCCCGATCAGGCTTTTCAGCAGCTCTTAATGAGCTGCTTTCTCTACAGACTCCAGCTGTCCATCTTTGTTTAGGACATAGAAGAGCTCCATGCTCATGGGCTGGTACATTGGTCCATTTGTATAGTCCCTCTATATGAGCCAGGCAATTAATACAATCCATTTTGAATAATAAAACAAGGATGAGGAGAGAAAAACAGCCACAAACACTGTGAGCCGGATGATGCAATCACAAGTACATATTTATTCAGCATATGGCATCGACATATTACTGCCCAAAGAGTAAACAAACATCACCTTTATCCTTTTCAGCTGTTCTTCTGTTCTTGATTAATGGCTTCCACTCTTGGTTTAGAACCCAATATACGATCGCACACAGTTGTAGATAGATTTATTGCATTTATATAGGAGGAACCGGGGTGGGGAAGCCTTTCTGAGATTAGCAGTCACAGAAATACAACAGCAATTCAATATCCTGCACACAAATTTCCAAACATTTGTCAACTTTAACTTCGCTTTAGCGTTTCGACCCGTCTGCTTTATTTGATTTACTCTGGTCTTGTCGTCCACAGAAAGTCATTTGGAGATATAAATTTTCCCAACTGAAGGGTTCCTCGGATGATGGAAAGACAAGAGTAAAACTTTTATTTAAAAATTCAGAAAACCAACAGATAGAAATGAAGGTAAGTCTTGTATTTGCAGTACATTTTGGCAGTCTGTGCCATCAGACTTGTAGAATTTCAAATGGCTTGGGGAAAAAAAATGTGCAAAATTTCTGGTTAGGAATGAAGTACAATTATTCATAAGAATTAAACAGCTTGTTACTCGTGGGACACCCTTACTGGTAAAAGGAGAACAGAGAAAACATCATTGACTTTTTTTTTTTTACCATTTACTGGGCATTACCGTGGAATCACCTAAAATCCACCATCCAGCTGATTTTTCACATTTGCCCTTGTCACGTACTCATCTTGAACCTGAAATTGTGGTGCTTGTTTTCCCGTCTTTTTTTAAACCATTGCTTCTAGACAGTTCAACTGTTTATCACGATTTTAGCATACGTTATAGCTGAGCAGCACAAAAAATGTGGCTGAAACAGGAATATCATGATCATAAACTGCTAATGAAGCACATTATCAGTGTTTTAAGAGATGCATAACGTTTAAGCACTATGCGTAGGGGTCAAACCTTTGTTGGGCCTAAGCAATAGTCAACAAACACAACAGTTTTGTAGCAGCAAAGTTTAAACCTGAGATTCATTCACTTTAACTGACAGTAAAAAAGATGGGACCCTCTTTTCCTGCAGTGACCATCTGATTTTGGTGTCACTGACACTTCAGGCTGTGATGAGGCTCTGTATCTGCTTTTATATACAGTGAAAATCAAAGTTAAAGAACAACCTACAATTTCCTAAATATCAAGATCACTTTGTAGTCCTATTTGGAAATGATCCAAACAGGAGTAAAAGAGCAGTATTTTAACTATATGCCATGAGGTACATCAGTTCAGAAGTACAGTATACGAAACTTAAATGAGATAAATGAAAAAGATCACTGATCAAAATTAGAGAACATTTTCAGATACATCCCAGTTATTGGTATTAATCTGGCAGCTGGTGCTAATTTCCTTAATTATCTGACAAACCCTAATTAACTGGCCGCCTAACTTTCCACTTATCAATGACTTTGTAAGATGTTGAGCCGTTCTAAAGTTACTGAAACCCTCCGGCAGCAGGCTGTCCAGATGAAGGCCAAAGGGATGACTCTGTGACCCACAGCAAGAGAAGTTGGTCATTCCAAATCTGTGATTTCTAGAATATTGCACCTTTATAATGTCACAAACTCATTCAAGTCCCCCAAGAAGACCGGTCGTCCATGAAAGACAAATGCAAGAGAGGTCAGGATAATGCGGAGAATGTCGATCGGGAATCGTTTCCACACTGCAGCTGGAATTACTCTCCAATTCAACGCTGAACAGGGTAAGGATCTGTCTTATCATACAGTGTCACGACGTTTAAGAGCATTTGGATTGACAGCCTACTCTGCAGTGACCAAACCTCTCATAAGCAGGAAGAATCAGAAGGCTAGACTAGCAATGGTCCTATCTCGTTTGGACTTCTCCAACTCTCTCCTTGCTGACCTTCCAGCATCCACAATCAGACCCCTGCAGCTCATCCAGAATTCTGCAGCCAGACTCGTCCACAACCTTCCTCTTCTTGTTGACCTTCACTGGCTGCCTATTGCAGCTTACATCAAATTTAAGACATTGGTGCTAGTATACCAGGCAGTTAAGGAGTTAGGTTCAGCATATCTCTAGAGACTTGTCCATCCCTATTTGCCCTTTGTTCTGCTGCTTCGGGCCATCTGGCCCCTCCTCCTCTCCGCTCCTGTCCGGCCTGTTCAAGGTTGCTATCTGTTCTGGCTTCTCGTTGGTGGAATGATCTTCCCATTGAGGTCAGAACTGCCGACTCCCTGACTACCTTCAAACGCAAACTGAAGACCCCCCTCTTCAGGCTGCACCTCTCCCCTGCATCCCTGTCCACTCTGTAATCCCATTGTAACCCAGGCTTCGTTCTGTGTAGCCTGGTCGTGATGTTTCCAGGTTAGCTACTAGGGCTTTGCTCTCCTTTTAGTTAGATCTGTGGTATTATGTATTTACATCTGCATCACAGAATACTACACTAGGTGTTATTCTGGCACTTATTCACTCGGCACGTGAACTTTCTTTGCCTAGAAATTCAACTGTTCTTGTACCTGACATTTGCACTTGTACTTTGCTCTGGATAAGAGCGTCTGCTAAATGCCTGTAATGTAATGTAATGTATACTAGCATGTTGTGTGCACAGAGGAGAACTGGTCCAAAATTCACTTTAGTGATGAAAGCAAGTTTAATTTATTTGAGTCTGCTGGGAAACATTATGTTCATCTTCAAACTGGGGAAAGACTGAACCCCAACTGTGCTAAGAAGTCAGTGAAAGGTGGAGGAGGAAGTGTGATGGTTTGGGGAATGTTTTC
>JAQLOM010000005.1:7888277-7903906 GCA_030068315.1 Chrysichthys thysi
CCCTGCGTTCATCACCCAATCAGCCAGCAATGTTCATGCAGGACAATGTCCCCTGTCACACAGCAAAACGGGTAAAGTAGTTCCTTGAAACTGAAAACATTGAAATGATGAAATGTCCAGCCCAGAGTCCTGATCTAAACCCAATAAAAAAAAACTCTGGAAAATCCTTGGTGTCAAAGTTCTGGCTAAGAAACCCACTACAGTCACTGAACTGTGGAGTAGCCTGCAAGAAGAGTGGACCAAAATCACACCAGAGCTGTGTGAGAGACTAGTGATGTCCTGTGGCCGCAGATGTTCTGAAGTCATTCAAAGCAACGGCCTGTACACTTCCTATTAATTTTTAACTGTTGTAACCTTCAGAATTCTTATTTGTGTTCATTCTTCATGCTGCAGTCATTGCTGTTCTCTAATTTTGATCAGTGTTCTTTTTCAAATACTGTATCTCATTTAATTTTCTTATGTATACTGCATTTCTGAATCTATGTAACTCATGGCATATGGTTAAAATACTGCTCTTTCTCTCCTGTTTGGATCATTTCCTAATAGGATTACATAGTGACCTTGATATTTAGGTAATTGTAGGTTGTTCTCTAATTTTGATCTCCACTGTACATGTTTATGAAGTGAGCTCTATTGCCATGATTGTACAGATATCTGTGAAGCTTTTCATGTTGTTTTGTCCTTCTCCTTTTCCAGCTAATGATAAAATAAATACAATAATTTTGTTAACTTTTTCATATCTTGTTCATCCTACCCTTTCATGTTACAAAGGTGAGGTTCTGTACATTTTTAAATTTCTGTCACTTAAAGTTAGTGTGTTGCAAAAATCTTTTTTTTTTGTTGTTATACTTCACCAGACATTTTGCACATATGGCATAATATGGGAATAATTAAAGCACTGACAAAATATTCTCCACTTGCATTACATCACATGCATTTCATTGCAATTGATCCTGGAAGCTAACTCTGTATTCAACACCCAAAATTGCATTTCCGAAGATCTGCTGACTTCCTCTGTTTTCGTTGACCTAATCAGGAGCTGGAGTTTGCTAATCTGACAGCTGTTCTTCACTGTATCCACTCCTTCATCGCTGCCAAAGTGGCCTCTGTGGATCCACTCTTTGTCAACAATCAAAGCATAACACGAAAGTACATGTGCAACAGCTAGAAACACAAGTGTTGTAAGGAACATGTACCATCTCGTCTGTGGTTTCATCTACTATTTTATGCACAATATCTATGAATATATCTAGTTCTTGTTATTTTTGTATAACTCTTATAAACTAAAATGTTCAAGAAAAAGAACTTTTGGATTAGACGATATTTTGACATGCACTGATTAATGGTTTGGTACTCGATTATCCTATCTTCACTAGTCTGCTTAAAAAGAATTCATGTTGATCATGTAGCAAAGCAAATGTTCACATGTAGTACATGGCATTATGGGTTTGGAAATGCATGCATTGCATTTAACACTTTACAGACCATTACGGGTGAACCTTGGAAGAAGTTAATACTGTAATATGAACTTCTGTCCTTGTGTCTTTATGTACAGTTATTGACCGATGATGAAGATTATCCCTAAATCAGTGTACAGGTTCAAAATATATATATTTTTCATGACTGCAATCTCCATTATTATACTTTGTTCTGGTTCTATCAAACTGCTGCACAGTAACTGCAACAAAGCCTCAACTTTTAGCTATTTTTAGCATGAACTGAAAGTCCCATGATTTTGTATTGAAGTGTCCATGATTTTCACCTTTCCGATCTAAAATTCAACAACAATAACACATTTTACAGATTTGTAGTATAACCGTTTGATTGAAAAAAGTAATTAGATCATGTAAGGTCGCCAACTACCTTCATACAAAAGTTTCTTTCTCTTTCTAATCTGTGATCAAATTGAAGGCCCATAATTTGCCACATTGTTCTGTATGGTGTTATTCAGTACCTTTCCAAATAAAGGAGCAGTTAATTAACTGTTGACAAAAAGGTGTATGATCTCTTTTGTGCCCAGATCTCTTTTGTGTCTAGAGTACTGATAAAACTTTTAGATGTTTAAAACTGACAGGTTTCTTTGTACTGTCTCTGCTCATTGTTCATTGCTATACTGATAATTAGTGCAATTACAGAAGATAAACACTAATTTCCCATGCAATGTGAAATTAAAACTAGGCTACATTAACTGTTCTGCCTTTGAACTGACTCGGAATTTTTTGAAAAACAATGCACATCATTTTAAAAAAATGTTTAATGGATCTTATTTCTTAGATTTTAGCTGGCATTTACAAGCTCGGAACAAAAGGACCATGTGAAACACTTTAGTGTGAAGCAAAACACATTCATAGAGTGAATTCTCAAGTAGCAGCACTCAGTTCTATTCAAAGAACTCATCAGACTACTGGGCAAAAGGAAGAAAACTTCTTGAAACTGAAATTCTTCTGAATAGTACAAGCCTGAAATGAGCTGTGTTAAAATAAAACAGCATTTTTAAATCGCATTAAACCTCAAAAGAAATGACAAAACCTTGCTAGGTAAAGCATTTCAACACGAGTGCCTTACTGTTAAATTATGCACACACCTTCACACAGGAAACTTACTGAAAGGGCTTGCATGGCTTTATGCAAGGTGACGCAAGTCATGTGATGTTAATGAGCACAAGTGATAGTAGAGGTACTGATGCAAGAATAAGTTCCAGTTCCTTCAACAACAGCTAAAAAACAGCTAAAAAAGAGATGCGAACACTTGCATTTCTTAAATCCCTTCAAAGTCTTACATTTATGCCATTCGGCCGATGCCCTTATCCAGAGCAGCTTACAATTTCTCTTTTTTTCCTTTTTTTTTTTTTTAAATACAACTGAGCAGTTGAGCGGTAAGAGCCTTCAAGTAGTTCAACATCTTAACCACCGAGCTACCACTGCCCCTTAATGCCCCTAGGAGTTTTAGATGTACCTTTAAAGTACCCTTTAAAATCAAGTAGGTCTACTTGCATCCAGCCAGTGACTCTATGCTATACACCAGTCAAATGGCCTCAGTTTAGCGTTCAGTCATTTTCAGTTTCAATTTCATCCAATCAAGTTCATCAGTGTCAAAAATACTATCAAGAATTGTGCCAACTTGTCATCTGTAGTGATCTTCTCATGCTACAGAATGCAGTTAGTACTAAAGCTATCCATGTGCATCCAAAGATGGATAAGTAACCAGGCAACAGTGTTGACCTTGACGAAGAATGCCCCAAGCCCTACTTCACACTTACTAAAATGTATTAACTTGTATAAAATGAGATGTATTCTTCCCTACAAGGCATGAATAACATCTAAAAGCATGCTGAGGTAAGTTTTGCTAACACGCAATACTTGTCAGTCTCAGATACCCCCTTTTTTAAAAGACAATTATATTCTAGATATTTATTTGTGTTCTGCATTATTGAGTCAGTAAAAAAATATTTAAAAGTTCCAAGTATTACTTTTCCGAAAGAAAAATAATTTGTATTCGAAAATGTCTATAAAGAAAGCAGCATATGTAAAAAATAAAAAAAAATAAAAAAATGTCACTTCTCAGGGAAAAAAATAAAAAATGAAGGCTCCTGGATTTTGCTGCAAAAAGCAAATAACGTAACAGCTCATTTCCTTATAAAACTGCACAAATGTTACCTGGGACTACTGTTTAAAAAAAGAAAATAAAAGGGTCATCACAACAAAGATTGACTTTGTTTAGATTATTACTGTTTTCTACATGTAATTTCAGTATTTTTTTTTTTTTTGAAGTCACCTTTACAGCGTTTCTTTCTTAAGCCTTTTGCACAGTACTGTATGCTAATATTAACTGGTTATATTTATCTAGCTTAGCTTGTTTTCTTTGCTAATGCCAGGTTAGACCAGCACCAGTTCTAGCAGTTTTGGGCAGCAAGTCAAATTCTACCTCATGGTAAATATTGGTTTGTTTTTTTTAATGGTATAGAGTGTTACTTCTGATAAAGTCCTTATTAAATGTAGTTAGTTATGCATATGACCAGTTTATTAGAAAGTATAAGTAATATAACTTAAACTTACAAAAAAAAACCCTTAGAGAAGAAAGCTTTGTTTTCAAGCCAAATGACAGTTACTTTACTTTATGGTATACTTTAAAAAGATAACCATATTCTAATGGTTTAGATATATAATAAAAGCTACTTTTCACATGAAAATTCTTGACAAATTTAACGTACATGTTGGTGTAGTTTTTATACTTTTAAGGCTTCAATCTACGTAATTTGTGCACTTAAAGGGCAGCAGAAAAGACAAGAAAATCAAGTGGCTTTTGTGTGAAGTCAGCAGGGTATGACTATGTCCTCTCAGGAGGAGAAAACTACAGAGCAGAGACATGAAGGAGTACACACCGTGGGCAACATACCACACTGAGAGACATGCAGTAAGAACATTATTTTCATATTTTATTTAAAGGAACATAATTTCTGCTTCTTCATATAATGGTTTGGGTGATAAAATATTCTGTGTTAGATTTCTATTGATGAACATTTTGCTAGCACATGATTCAGAAACAATTATAGCACATATATTTATCATATATCACATATTTATAATTTGTCCCCTGGTTGTCCCCTGTCTGTTAGAAAAAATAGCAGAATTGGGGCAATAATGGTAAAATACTGTCTACTCTCAGACTAAATATTCATATCTTTTTTCAATATAAAGTGACATTTGTTGTTGTGGTTGTTGTTATAGCTCGGTAACCATGTTGAACTCTACACCCATGCTGCTACTTTGCTGCATTTTGCTCTCATACACATCTGCAGACACAACTCCATCTGAACGTAGGTCATGTTTTATTCATCACTTAGTATATACCTGATTTATGCCCATTGTACATCTTACTTCATTTTGCATATTAGCACTGCAGCTAAAAGGACAGTACAAAGGCAGTATGATAAATAATCACATGGGGGTACACAGATGTTTAAATCAAATTCTCTGTAATCATGGGTGATAAGATGTGCTTTTGAGACTCTTCCTGGTATTTAGCTGAGCTCTATATTCATCTTTCAGCAGATGGATTATAGATCTTTCATATTACTGAGACAGTACAAAAACATTTCAGATTCCCAATCATTACTACAACAACAAAAAATTCGGCAAAAGTTTGTATGCCAGAAAAGAAAGAAGCATATTACGTAAGAGACCACTTTTCAGACAAAAAGCATAATGAAGACTCCTGGGTTTTGCTTAAAAAAAAGAAAAGAAGAACAAGAAGCAAGTCAAATTCTCCAGAAGAACTGTGGCAGATTCTCCAAGATGTTCAGTAAAACTTACCAGCTCACTTCCTTATAAACTGCATAAACTGCACCTAGGACTATTATATATATAAATAAATAAATGAATACAGTTTATTACTTTTTACCGCATTGTGTAGAATTTTTTTTAAGTAGAAAGATTTAATTTCATTACTGTGATTTCATCTTTATTTTACAGCAAATTTAAATCTACATGATATTGCTCAAAATATAAATGTCTTTGTGTTTAAACAATTTTAGATTTAGGAAGCCTTTTTTCTATCATGCATGCCAAAATTGTGAGAAGAGTACAGTATAATGCATTGAATATGTGTGTTATTATTTACTGCTTGTATGTCAGTTTTACCATCAAAATAATATGAAAAAATTTCATTCTGGTCTTCAGAAGCTACATGATACAGCAAAGCACCTTCAAACTAGCAAAATGTATACAAATTGCTGCAATGATCAAACATGAACTATTCTTAACAGTTATTATTATTATTATTATTATTATTATTATTATTATTATTATTATTATTATTATTATAACCCTGTCTAGCTTTGACTCATCAGCAGGTCCTGACATTCTTGATTCTCACAAATACATTGCTTTACTATAGTTTCAGTGCAGTTATTTAATAATTGATAGCAGTTAATGAATAAAATGGTATTAAGTATCTAAAAACATATACATAGAAACTACTAATCAGACTTTGGGTGTGTTGTAGTAAATAAATCATGATAACTGAGCTGTTTTCTCTTCATTGTATGTCAGTATGGATTTTTAACTTTTACACTGCAGTGTTATAAGACCTAATTGTCATCTTTGCATTTCTCAGAAAAACTAATCAAGTCTGAAATGAATATACTAAAACTGAATAAACTAAAACCCAAGCTAATATCCTCAATACAAGAGAGTCATGAGATGGTCAACAGTGCCTTACATCAGACAGCACAATGGTAAGTACGACATGAAAGGAATGGCTAATTATGACTTTATCCTAAAAGAATGAAATGAATAGGTTTACTGTGCTTTTTTCTGAATAGCAGGAATCACTCTCAGCCATCCTACATGGAGATGTTTGCTTTCTCCAGACAAGCAGCAGCAAGCAGCAGTTCTGAGCTATCAAATGCCGCAGAGGTCTTTCAAACCACTCTGCTACTTCTAAAGGAAAACGAAAGTAGGAGGCAGAAAAGATCTACTTCTGCTTCAGGTAAGATTCTGTTTCATTAAAATTAAAATCATGCATTCATGATGTCAGATAAATGCAGGTATTACTGGAGAGTAGTTCATTTTTATCTCTTCATTATGACGTGATAATGACGTTATTCATTTTTGAAAAACTATGTGGTGTTCTATAAAAGCATATGTAGCGTTCTAGAAAAAAATCTACTTAATTTGTTTTCCGGGATACTTTGCGTCCCATATGAACTGAATTCCCCCTGTGGTACTGTATTGCTATTTCCTGATCCTGGAGATCTCCCTTCCTACAGAACATTTCCTGCTTCTAATCCAACAGACCTGCTCTGGCTAACAAGAGGACAGATTATCTGGAGCAGGTGTGTTGGATTACGATTGAAATGAATTCTTTAGGAAGTCAGAACTCCAGGTTGGTGATCACTACATTAGCATATACTATATTGTCTGTCTATATACTGTATCTACTACACAGACATCTCAAAAGTAAATAGACACCCCTTATTACCATTTATCTATGCGGGGCATAGAACTACCTGGGGCATAAAACTTGTTAATATATTATCATCTTTCAGTTCAGATTACAGTATATTAATTGTTTAAAGCAACTAGAATTGCTGTGAAAACTAGAAGCAAAAGAGTTGTCTGGTTTTCAAAGTGGGTGTATTGTGGATCAGTCTAGCAAGCGTATGATTGCAAAAAAAACCTTGGGATTCCTTTTGCCACAGTCAACAGAGTGGTTGTACAGTTCAAAAGTAAAGGAAAGGAATCAACAGCATCCTGCTAAGGTCATCCTGGGCTCAACCTGGAACAGGTGTCTACAGACTATCAAGTGGATTGTTAAAATTTTTTGTAAAGCTGCTAATGTTGCAGAGCAACTCCAAGTGAGTCGGAGTACTTCTGTGAGGTGTCTTAATCAACTTGGCTACTATATGACAGAGCAGCTAGAAGGATGTTTACAGAAAAATATTTTTTTCTATTCTATTTACTTTTGAGATGTCGGTGTATATAGTTGGCCTTTTTTTTTTTTAATGTTTCACAATTTCCAAAATGTAGTGCCTAAATAAGGAATAAAACATGACAGGGCATGCTGGTATGGTAAAACAATTAACACTGTTGTGATATAGCCAGATATGAAGAGGAGTTCTTGCTATCCACCACACTGAAGTGGATTATTTTTCAATAACATCACGTCCAGAAGTGATCGATTCCTCTTATACTACAGCAGTTTGCCAGTGACTACAATTTTTAATTTGTTAAAAGGTTATACAGTGGACCCTCGGCTCGCGAATGCATTGCATGACGAACAAATCGATGTACGGGCTAAATTCCCGAGCAGATTTTGTCCCGACCGCCGAACAAATCATCGATTGACGTATAAGAAGCCAACCCACGCTTCATGGCACAAACCTTAAGTTCCGGTTAAGCACTCAGTGTGAACATGCTCAACACATTTTTTCATTGTGTTTCTCTGCATTTTGCTCTATAAGACTTCATTACAGGTCCCAAGAAAGTAAAAAGTGGAAATGGTAGTGAGAGTAAGAAGCCTAAGCGTATAACAGTTGAAATAAATAAAGAAATAATCGCAAAACATGAGAACCGCCACCATATCCCTCCGCCACCGTTCACCTACGCCAGCAAGTACGTATCCACCGCAAAGGTAACATGCATTAAAATCATCTGTTTATTTAATTTTGTTTTATTCTTCTAGAATTGAGGTTATTTTAATTTTATTCTGTTTTAATGCCCCATATAAATCCATAATACACTTTAAAAACATGTTTTGAGGGCTGAAACATTAATTGTATTTACATTATTTTCAGTAGGAAAAATTGATTCGGGTCATGAAAAGAGTCTCGGAACGAATTAAGTTCGTGAGCCGAGGGTCCACTGTAGTTCAATTTAACGTTCTGTGAGGCTTGTTAGATCCCATTATTGCTTACATTATAACAGCTATTCTCTCTTTTGAAGTTACTAAGACAGAAAAGAAGCTTGTCCTGGTACTGTGCAATGGGAAAGTCCTCTGTTCTGAAGACTCACCCAGGGCAGAAAACCTACTGACCCTTACGAAATCCTGACACCGTCGATTCCTTCTACAGATAAACGTCTCATTACCATATCAGTCATGAGATGTTTTTCTTTGTTAAATAACCTCTAGTTTTTAACATACATGTTTTTTGCATTAATCCAAGAAATACATGTTGCTTAAACAAAAAAGGGCTGTTTACTCGAAAGAAATGACTTGAATTTAGATGAGTCGATTAATTAGCTTGATTTTTTTTTTAGAGCTTCTTTCCCTGGAGGAAGTGGAGCTGATAGCCAATCTGTCTGGGTGTCCTCCACCCCTACAGCCAGGAAGCTGTCCCATAGGAGGAGACTCGGAGAAATACCGCACCATCTCTGGAGTATGCAATAACAGGTAGCTGGCTACTCTTTTAATAATTCATCCATAACACACTGCACAATGCCCATCTCCCAGGCGGTTTTGAAACCATATTAATCAGCCCTCTGCTTGCTCTCATGCTAACTGGACCCTGGCATTTTGCTGAAGCAACAAGGCCAAGTTGATAAGATGAGCCGTGACAGATAGGATAGGTCAGGGCTTGTGGAGTGGATAGAGGGTATTCTATTTGCAGCATGAATGTGAGAGCAACTAAAGAAAACCACTAAGCAGTGTGAGAATCATGTATTACTGCACCAAATGTGTCCAGCACACAGCAAGATGCTTGAAATCAGCATTTAAAGCTGCTCCTGTGGTGTATGGCATTACAGCGTTCAGGCTGAGCTTCCCCTTAACACGGAAGACCGATCCTTTCATTTTCAAGCCCTACTAATAGAATAATTAATTTTTCTCGGATTATTATTTACTCTTTTTATCAGACACGATTACACATAATTGTTGAAGTGGACATCTCAATATAAGTATTGTATTGGTTTAACAAAAATGTTTCAAAGGGCATGATGTAAAATATGCATGCAAGTTTTTATGTTTCATGCCACCCTGCTCATGTGTAAACATTACATAACTGACAGTGTCTCTCTGTGTAGCTCAATATGCAAATACAGTACATTTGTTTTCCGCAATAAATGTGGTGCTACAGGTCATGAAAGATTTCTGAAGCAAAGTAAAGATGCACTTTGTTATTCAGAAATAAACCTCATTGGGGAGCAGCCAACACGATCTTAGCCAGATGGCTCCCAGCAGACTATGAGGATGGAGAAAGCCAACCAAAAGGCTGGAACATTGGGCACCAGTACAGTGGCTTCCATCTTCCCCCTGTAAGCTACAGACACTCATACTCACTTAGCCACGGAAAAGAAGCACAAAAAACAAGAGTTCAAGAGTACAGGAGTTTAAAAATATCACAATTAAACAAGATATTTATAATAGCTGGTAATTAACGGTAATTACTGAACTCTGCTCTACTTTCTTTGGGAAAATACTGTATTAATTCTCGAGGGGAAGCTAGGCTCTGCGTTTAGCCCATCCAAGCAGAGAACACACAGTGCTGCAGCACCCGGGGAGCATTTGGGTATTAGGCCTTGCTCAAGGGCAATTAAGCCGTTTAGAGGGAAGGGAAAGTGTTGTTCATAAACTGGCCCCACCCATACATTTCTCCCTGCTGGGCCCAGGAAACAAACCATCAACATTTCGTTCCCAAACCAACTTCCTCTAACCTTTAGGCCACGGCTGTCCCACAAGTCCCAATTACGAACGCTCTATTGCGAAATTTCTATACTCCATTCTGACTTTTTAGACACTTCATCTTTAAAGTTTCCACCCCAGCTGTTCTATCACTTTTGGCACCTGATGTCTGCCATCAATTTTGAATAATGTGCCCCCTCGAGGTTCACCCTGTAAACTAATTTTTTTTTTTTTTTTTTTTTTTTTTAGAAAAATCGAAAAATCTCGATCCTCTGGGACCATTCCATTACATTCCCAGACAGATCAGGCAGTTAAAATTCATAGCCATGTCTTCATGGCTGTTAATGAGACACATCTTAGACAAGGTGATCATAAATAAATAGAAACAGAAATATTTGGAACAAGTCATGCTCGGATCTCAGCGAGATTGCTGTGAGACTTGCCCAGCACTCATGCTATGTATAGGTTTTGCAAGGTAAGTTGTGCATGTTATGTTTATAATAGATAAATGTGGGAGTATCTCTGAAATAGATAACTCAGGAAGTGAAAAAGGTGCTGCATTTATTTCATATGATGTGAGATTGAGAAGTAATATTCGTCTTCGTCTTTATTCGTCTTCTGCCGCTTAATCCTGGTCAGGGTCGCGGGGGGAAGCCAATCCCAGCTGACATCAGGCGAGAGGCGGGACACACCCTGGGCAGGTCTCCAATCCACCGCAGGGCGACACACAGAGACAGACAACCATTCACACTCATATTCACACCTACGGCCAATTTAGAGCAGCCAGCCCTCTGTGCATGTCTTTGGACTGTGGGAGGAAACCAGAGTACCTGGAGGAAACCCTCACGAACACGGGGAGAACATGGAACTCAGCACAGAAAGGCACCTGTGCTGAACACAGGGCTTGAACCCAGACTAACCACTCAGCCACCGTGCCGCCCGAAAAATAATATGTATATATATATATATATGTTCTTTAATAAGGATAAAATCAAAGTATTTTAATTGAATAAATATTAGGGAAGCCCTGCCCAGGATGTACCCTGCCTCTCACCCAAAGTCACCTGGGACTGGCTCCAGGTCCCCTAAGACCCCGACAGATAAGTAGTATAGATAAAGGATGGATGGATTGATCGATGGAGTATTAGTGCTTTTTAGATTGGCTGTAATGGCATACACCTTTCTCTTCAATAACATAAACACTTTGATCACATACAAAGTGAGACTATTTCTCACACACAACCAAAGACAAGCTGAAAGTAGAGGCTGATTTCCCTTATTTATGTATTAATTTATTTCTATATCTTACACTAGTAAATCCTAAGACTCTGGGTTTTGCCTCAATCCTGTTGAATATAGCAGACATTTAGGATTGCAACAGATCCAATCTTCCTCATAGTAATGCATCTGTAGACTTTCAGCCTCTAAAAAAATGCTCAGTGGCCTTTCTTGGTCATCTCTTAAATGGAAGACTTAGTGTCCACATTAAAATGTATGAGACGAGGAGAATTATTTATTTAGAACTGGGCCCAGGCCTGACAGCTGAAGAGAGAGGCTAGAAAAACAACACATAAAATGACTACAGCTTTTTTGGTCTAGGGGCTGAGGACATTAATCACATTAGTCTTGTCTGATTTAAACTTTACATCAATCATATTTTAAGGTTCGGGAAGTCAGCAACAGAATTATGCAAATCTCCAGCCAGTGCCGCTTAGAAGACGAGGTGTATTCCCAGATGCTGGTGGACTGGGGTCAGTATATAGACCATGACATCTCCTTCACTCCTCAAAGCACAAGCAAAGCTGCCTTTTTGGAGGGACTCAACTGCCTGCACATGTGTGGAAATTCCAATCCTTGCTTTCCGATTCAGGTAACATCCACACACAAATGTCAGCAATCAAACAGGCAGAAATGTCGCAAGATGGTTCGAATAGTATTTTCAAAAATGACCTTGTTTATATGACAAATCCAGCACCAACCTGTCGAAAATAAAGGCTCCAAAAATGTTCTTAGGAGCAGCGGTTCCCAAAGTGGTCTGTCAAGTGTTACCAGGGGCTCCGTATAATTTTTTTTTTATTATTTTCTTTTGGTACAGTGGCAGAAATCACATTCCACTGTTATCAAAGTTGCTATAAATATGTGTTGTTGTCGTTGTTGTTGTCATTGTTGTTGTTGTTACTCTATTCACCTGGTCAGTTGAATTGAATAGGTTTTAGTTGCAGCTGAAAAACTGAAAAACAAGTCAAGCCAAGTCAACTTGGACCTAATGTGTTCAGTTAGTGGGAATAAAATGTTCCTTGGTTAAAACAGCCAGAATATTGTTGCAAACATTTGAATAATGAGCCTGCTCTTTAAATATTTTACAGAATAAATCTGCACTGAAGATTTTCATGGATTTTTTTTTTTTGTCGTTGTTGTCTGAAAAAAGTTTCCAACAAAATCCTCTGCTTTAGATGAGTGCCATACAGGGGGGTCAACACGGAGAGACAACATTTTACAGTTCAGCATCCTGAAATCATACTATTGTTAGATAAAACCTCATCATTTCAATGTCTCAAAATGTAGAATGATGTTTTTGATATGGCCAGCCACCTATTATTAGGTGTGTACGTATGTGCCACAGTTCAGGGAAGGTCGTTTTAAATGTGGGTTAGAGATGTGCTTAGTTGGAGGATAATCAGTATCTGTGACAAGAGCCTAAAATTAAAAAGTGTATATCTCATTGATTGCTTCTTTATCTCTGTCAAACCACAAATGCTGGTGAAAATAGCAAGTTGCTAGGGTGACTCTCTTCGGACAAGGATAGGTTTCAGACTCCTTTGGGGCAATGACTGCTCCTAAAAATGCAGTGGGAAATTACAGAGCAGTGTTATTTTGTAACTAATCGGAGTATCCCCAGCCAAAGGCAAGAAGGCAAGCACCACAGATACACAGAACAGTGAAATGTATTCACATTCCTGCTGACCTTGAGCACACACCAGACTCTAAATACCAATATTATGATATTCACCAGGATAAATGATCAATAAGAAACAAATAAAAGCATATTGCGGATACATATGGTAGTGAAGGGCACAGTAGGATGTATGTCTCCTGCTGGTCTCGAGAACCCCGCCTAACCAAATGCTGCAGAAAATACAATCTATAAATCCAAGGCACTGCTCAAAACAAGCAATTCAGGCTATGTTGACAAATTTCTTTAAAGATTCAGCTATGCAGAATCCCAATAAAAGCCCATCATACAGAGCAATGGATGTATTTTCTCTGAGCATGCTATAGAGATCAAAACCAAGCGCATCTTCAGCGTGCTAGCCCGCAGCACTGAGTACTGCCCCTGAGCAGCAGAGCTATTTTAGGAACGTGCAAGCTGTGTTCCAGAGAACGACTTCACAGCAAACAAACTCGAGAGCGAAATGAAACAAATGTGACTGGCCAGTAATCTCGGACAGAAAATGGCCCTTTGTCAGATTCGTTGCTGTGAACCTCTGGGCTGGAGTTATGCTAACTTAGCTGTGGGGTGGGAGCTCATTTACAGAATCCTCAGCTCTGAAACCAGGGAGGATTAAACATTTTAGAAGAATGAGTAAAGCGCTTTAGGGAAAAGCTGCATTTAAGAAGCTGCTTCTGTCAACACACAGTAATATAATGCCCTAAAATGGCACTAACAACAATGCCGCTGAGCTGTTCATTACGTTTGTTTGTTTATTTATTTGTCTGTTTGTTTGTTTGTTTGTTTGTTTGTTTGTTTGTTTATTTATGGTCAAGCTACACTACACCTAAATCATATTATAACCGTTGCAAATTCGTTTTCTTTATTTAAATGCCGAAGTAAAAAAATATTCTAATGGTGTGTTGGAGATGCAATAATTTAGCTGCCTCATTAACCAAGTGCAGATATTATACAGAGGATATTTCAACCTTAATGCCAATTTAATTCACTCTGGATGATCACAGATGATCAGAGGAGGCAGTGTTTACAGGGCTAAAGGGCTAATATGGACAGTTGGGTGAGAGTTGCAGTGACAGTTATGAGGATAGGAAAATGTTCTTTTTGAAAACATAATATACACACACAGTGTTCTTACATTTATGTGTGTGTGCGTGTGTGTGTGTGTGGGTGCGTGTGTGTCACAGATTCCTCTGCATGATAAACTGTTTGGAAGTAAGAGCTGTCTCCCATTTTTCCGCTCTGCACCAGCCTGCCTAAATGGTCCGACACACACTCTGCACCCACAACAGATGCTTCAGAGACAGCAGATGAATTCAGTCACTTCCTTCCTCGACGCATCTACCGTCTATGGACACTCTGTAGAATTAGAGAAAAAGCTACGAAACCTCTCAAGCTCTGAGGGCTTGCTCGCAGTTAACAGTGATCACACTGATACTGCAGGTCGTGCTTACCTGCCTTTTGTCAATAACCCCACATCTGCCTGTTTCCAAGAGCCAGGTACAGGCCCGAAAAAACGCCTGGAGTGCTTTCTTGCTGGAGATAGCAGGGTGAACGAGATTCTGCCTCTGATTGCTCTTCACACGCTCTGGGTGAGAGAGCACAATCGCGTTGCCACACGATTGAAACAACTGAACACCCACTGGAGCTCTGAGACAGTCTATCAGGAGAGCCGGAAAATCGTCGGAGCTTTGCATCAGGTATGAGAAATCTACAGCACTGTCTTCCATCCATACCCAGGAGACAAACAGCTTGACTGGTGTTTGGAAATAATTGATCATCTCTGCATCAGGGCCATCGTGCCATGTGATGGGAGAAATGTCCTGTTCATATGGCAAAGCTAGAAATCTTACAGTACATTCATTGTAGCAGAAATCACCACAAAGCTCATACATTAATATCAATTTAACCCTGATTGAGTAATAATTTAAGGTCGGGTTGAAGTTTAAGCACTATTGCTCCGAACTGGAAAAGCCCTGGGGTGTAATTAAATCAAAATTATCTCACTGCTGAAGTTGAACAATGACTGCAATGAAACATGACTTCTCAAGTTAATTTATGTAAAATACATTCCATAAATTACTTATGCTTCACAAACTTGACCTCTAACGGGTGATTACTAATGATGAAGCTCTGCACATTTGGGTCCTATTCTCTAAACTGCATAAAATACATACATCAGGTTTATGGGGAAAAAAGAAGGAAGAGAAAGTATGCATTAAATACAGTACTGTGCCAAAGTCTTAGGCACATGCAAAAAAAATGCTGTATATTGTGAATTTAAAAATAATTTAATTAAATATTTCTACTTACTGCAAAAAAAATACCTCAATGTGCAGTACGAAGTAACAAACTAAACACAGTCGATATTTGGTGTGATGACCTTTTGCTTTCCTAGACAGTAGTGCCTGGTACAGTTTGAACAGTCTTATAAGGAAATGAGCTGGTTAGTTTTACTGCAAAAAAAACTTAGGTTACTAGTACTACCTATCTATCTATCTATCTATCTATCTATCTATCTATCTATCTATCTATCTATCTATCTATCTATCATATATATATA
>JAQLOM010000005.1:7925650-7945512 GCA_030068315.1 Chrysichthys thysi
TTTTCAAAACTGTTGCTATTTGGTAAATATAAACCAATGTTCTACTGATTTGTTCACATTTCTAGATGCTGCACAATCATGGGGCAGCATGCTCACTCCCCCACTTATCTTTAAAGAGTTATAATGCGCTTAGTTGTCAAAAATGAAAACTAAAAAATGCTAATAGAGGGCCACTGGGGCAGGAATCACATTTTCCCATGTTATGCTGAGGAGCAGAGGGCAGGGCAGTCAATATCAGCATGCTAGATTAGTCTATTTTAAAAATTTCTGTCGCCCCATTCACATCTAGGATTAACATGCGATCTGATGATTAATCTTCAGTGCCACGTACAGGAGAGAGTGAGCTCCAGTGCGTCCTCCAAGGTGGTTTGGGATCCATATGACCACAACATTTTTAGCATGAACACAAAAGAGTCTTGATCCATCCCAGACAGCAACAAAGGATGATGTAATTAACTGATATTGCCCTAGTCATAAAATATGCAATCATTGCGAGACTGTTTAAAATGGGGCTTCATGGTAGAGTTCTCCACCACTCGACTAATAGCAATGCTTTATGAGCAGAGACAAAAGCAGCCGGTTTTTGCAGATTGTTATACAGTCTCATGTCCCATTCATGTACAAGTTTTGTTGGCAGACCGCACATTTAAAATGTTTGAAACAGTCCATACAGGTACATGAGGTTTCCTGTTTTACAGGACATTTCTGCCTGAAAAAACATATGCAACAGAAGACTGATGCAGTAAATCTTTTATGAAATCTGATCACAAGTAGTCACTGGAGATAGATTCAAAATGCCAGGTGTAAAAAGCTATGTGTTTCAGCTGTCCACTTCATTGGATCTATGATCAGATCACTTGAGATGTTATTACAAGGTGTGAACAGGGCCTGTGGCTGCCAAGCTCTTGTTTTAGAGCAAATGGAGTTAAATCTAATAAACTTCCAAAAAAAAACACAGACAGTGTGCCTATGATGCACAGAAGCATTTCAATAGTAAGATACTTTAAAGATTGTGAGAGAAAAAGGTGGATTATGGAAAGGATAATGCCCATACATCAGAAATGTGTGCGCACCAGCATGACCTTGTTTCCCCATACAAAGGCTGAGGAAATAAAAGGTCTCCCTTTTCCCACACCCAAATTTTTCTGTGCTAGTTTTAGTTCTTTTCAGGACTGGAAACACCTCTGCTGTATGCAACACAGCTAAACAAAGATATGTTTAAATCCCTCAAAACAACTGCATTTTGGATGACCGTATGCTGTCAACTCTTAACTGCCCATTACAGTGTTACTCTAAAAATTCATTAAATAGCAGTCTATAGCATAGGACAAGTGTGATAGCCTCTTGACTTAATGTTGTTAGAGGCTTTGTCATCATAAATGTCACTCTGCCCCACCAAAATCCACGATCACGAGCACCTCTGGGCTGGAAGAAACTTTATTGACAAAAGGTACACTCCATTGTCGCTCTTTCAGCTATTAATGTCTGTCGGCAACAAACTTCTAATTAAAATGGCCACAACAATCAGTAAACCATAAGAAGGCAGAGCATAACTGTGCCTCTAAAATCTTTTAGTCTTTCTACACATCTTAGTACTCTTGAAGACATTTTCTTAAATTCTCGAGACTGCAAGTGGTCTCATAAATATTCATAATCTCTGCTGTGCCCCCTCCCCTTCACACATTTTGAAACGCTTATTTTCAGATGTGCACACTGAATCATTGTATTTAAAGGATGAGATATTGACAATGACATGTCTAACAATGGAAACCCGCCAGACGCATGATCGGGGAAAGAGGATTCAAAAAGGCTAAAAAAAAAGTCTGCATTTTAAAAGAAAAAGTGAAGTGGATATTAGTGGGAGGGTAAGAGGGAAAATCTGGATTATTATTAATTAAATGTATGCAGAAATGAGAATACATTTCCTTATGATAAGGCTTCTGTTCAGTTATAACTGGGAGTAGGTTGGAGTGGATGATGGGCAGCTGAGCATTTTCATAACAATCTGTACGTCTTTTTACTCACCAACTCTCAGCTGAGTTTAGTATTCATATTCCATAGACATTTTAATTGTAATATAAACAATATTAAAATGACAGGTTCAAGTAAAGAAACAAAACAAAAAAACAAACAAAAAAACCTCTGCCCCAATAATTTACCCTAATTTAAAAAAAAGAAAAAGAAAGAAATGGAAAGAAAACCACAACAACCTTTCAAAAACATGGGGTGTGTAGTAATATAGTGCTACACAACATAAACATAAATACATTTAAATAATATCAATTTATAAAATATATTTATATAAAATGACTTATGAAAAGATGTATACAAATTGTTTTACAGGGAAGAGAGACCCACTTTTAGACTAACAATTAAAAAACAAAAATGCTTATATATAAAATGTTTAAAAGGGATTTTTTTTTTACACTTGAGCAGCTTTGTTTGTTTGTTCACAGAGCTGCTGTTGTCTCACGAGGTTAGGGAGTTTAGAGCACCACTGGGACCTTCTTCACCTCTCTGTTCTTCATGTTCATGTGCGGAGTCGTTTTGGCCTAAAAGAGAACATCATGCAGCATTAGCACGAAAAGAACAGCTGTGCATATAATGCCATAAATGGTTGCTTTTCGGCAAGTTTCACTAGTCTTCGCTTTATTCCGATTACAAAATATTAATTTTCAAAACACTGAAAAGCAACAAGACTGGCCTTGTGATTTATGTTAGTGACAGATTCCTAAGTGGAGTTCCTTAAGATTTAATGTGCCACAGGTGCTGCTAAGGCTGTTGCTGAAATAATTAAAATGTTGTGAAAAACACTTTATGCCAAGTTGCTCCAAGCCAAAATGACTTTCCTTTCAAAGAAAGAGTATTAAAAGATGCAAATGAACCTCATGAGTCAGTCTTGGCAATAACTTTTGGTGTAGCAAGAGCATGTTATATATACACACACTGTATGATGCCTATATCTGTGCATATCAAAAACCAGCATAATTCTCTCCTCCTTACTGAATGTCTTTATGCACATTGCACGTCTATTCCCTGGCAGCTTTTACTGATTGATGATATGATTTCTGACACCTTTAATAATCACGACAGTTACACGAGAACAGTTTTCTCCTTCTGATCAGCTCGATTGGTTCAGTGGTCTGAAGGACTGGGAGGGATGCAGTAAAAACGTCATTGGCATGATGTATTGCACTTTTATAGAGAGAAATAAAAGAATCATGAGCAAGTAGAGATATTGTAAAATTGATTTGTGAACGCGAGCACACGTACCTTGGCACGGAGATGTTGAAAGGTGTGACTTCAAGAGCTAAAAGGGAAAACAAAAACAAAGTGATAAAAGCAATGAAGGAATTAGGGAATAGATGACAGCGTAAATTAATTGAGAATGAGCAGATAATTTGTAATGATAAAAATAGAAAACTACACAACCTCAGCGTTATATTCATCCAGCTGCTGCAGTTGTTCACGCTGGACTGTCTGGAGCTGATCAAGCTCTTTGGATTGGTTCAAGGCAAGCTTTCGGTACACATTAGAAATGCCATTTGATACAATTGAAACAAAGCACAAAATACATTGTCCAGAGACTTGTATGCACACACACACACACACACACACACACACACACACACACACACACACACCTTCTTTCTTTCTATGAGGAATCTTCTTGTGTTGTTGCTGTTCAGTTCTCGAACTCTCCTGCAGACACAAAATCCCACCAAAAAAGTTCAACACATTAAAGCTTCATAAATATATTATTTATCAAACGAAAATGTCTCATTATAGATTGGGAAAGTTTTCTGTTTGGAGATGTTTAAGATTTATAGGAGTCTCCAGTGTCAGCGCTTTGTAACGGTACGCTTTCTACCTCGGAAGAATAATTCAAGAGGGGGGGAGAAAAGAGTATGATGAGGAAATGACTGACAAAATAAAACGATGGTATTATGAGAAAACAACTATTTCCATACAATTCCTCATATATGCAATATGAATATATTTATGTGCCAGACATTATGAATACTAACCTTTTATAGACACAATTGCACTAAATCATGAGTTTGGCACAAATAAACATCTTGTGTGGTGATACTTGGCTGCATGGACATTCTCATTAACAGGACCATTACCGTTCTCTCTCCGCCTTGTTTTTGATGCTTTTGTCTTGACTGATGGCCTTACTGTTCTCCATTGATGACTTTGCCTGGTTAGCTCTCATCTCCTTACTCTGTCTGAAAGAAAACACAAACAAGCAACAAATTGAGTCATTTGTTAGATCAGGAGTAATATCTGAAGAGAATATAATACCGACTTGCCGTAGGACATCCAGTTTCCATTAACATTCCATGCTGCGTTTTATGGATAATGTTTTTTTCCCTGTCCCATAATAAACGAGGCTGCAGTGACGGGGAAAGTGGTGTACGCATCATAAAAGCATAATATATACACACAACTGGAAAGACAACTTAAGAAGATTCATACATAATGATAAGTCAGAGCTGCCATCAGTTTCAGTGTTTAGTATTTTGATATTTTAATGAACTACAAATCCAGGAGTGAGAATAGCAAAATCCTGAGGTTCAGAGTTGCCTTACAGAATGCAACAGTTTTTTTTTTTTAAGAAAAGAAAAAGAGAAAAAAAAAAAAAAAACAACCAAACAGCATAGACAGAGCCAAAATCCAAAATAAAACGGCTGACCTGAGGCTATTATTTGGAACTGTAGGGAGGCACGAGGCCATCGCCAAGTTTGTGAATAAATGAAGTAACTCGGGGACACATTGTACATGAGGTACATGCGCAATACTGTGGTATCTTACCACTGTGAATTGACTGAAGAATGTTAAATATTCATCAATGCATTTATATTCAGCTTGCACAAGAAACTTCAGTCATCCTATAGTCCGCACATTTATTTCCGTACAGCATATTCAAATGTGAAACATTAGCAGTCACGCTGGTGTGAGAGAAAGATAACTCCTAATACCTTTCTCAACTGTTAACGTTACCATAATACCCCAAGAGTGGTACCTTGATTAAAGAAAGATGCACGATCCATGTAAACTTATTGGCGTCAATGGCTCACCGCTCATGAAGGTATGTGAGCCACTGTGTCTGCTCTTCATGTCTCATTAGCATCAACTTTCTGAGCAGTTCACACTGCTGTAGCACGTGCTGGTCACTGAGGTCCTGGTTCTCAGCATTGTGGATCTTCGTAGCCTCAGCCAATTCCTCTGCTTGAGCAGCAAGCATATTCTTCACCTGTCGCAACAGGACAGAACAGTAGCTCAGTGAGCACACAAAGTGCTGTGTAAAGCAAAGAGCAATCTGCTTTGGAGAGAAAGGAACTAACAGAATTCAGCACCTTTGTTTTGTGGTCTGTGGTAACGCTCTTTATCCTTTTCTCCATTTCCCCACTGGATTCCACGTTACAGTCACTGAGGAGGCATGAAAAAAGCCTCAATTCTGTTTTGTGAACAAACCAATATTTAAAAAAAAAAAAAAAAAAAAAAAAAACCCACACATTCTGCACTGCCCCGTTATTCATGTTTTTTTTTTTTACTTCTTAAGCTCTTCAGGGCATGTTTTAATAAGCGCATTAGTTTGGTGTTATCTTGTCTCCCAGGCATTATATCTATGATCATGAATGCTATTCTGGATGATGCAGCAATTATTGATCTACCTGACTTTCTTGCTAATTCTTTCTAATTGTTTTTCCAGCGCCCGCTTTTCTTTTTCATGTTGTGATGCCATCTTATGCACCTGAGTACAATGAGATCTCTGTAACGCAGTGTATGCCTGAAACGGGAAGGAACAACACACTTTAAACATTCAGGACTTTTTGGACCCCAGCTCATGTTCATCTTATGAGCATCTTTTATAAAAGCAAGCACAATATGCGCATCACGTACCCCTAATCCCATTACCACAAGAGGTGAAAAAAAGAAAAAGAAAAAAAAAAAATCAAGGTCTTTAGTCACCTCTGCGTGTTTTTTCTTCAATGCATTAACTTCCTTCAGCTGCTTTTTTACTAGTTTCATATATTCCTAGAATTTAAGGAAAAAATTAATGCAGAGCATTTCATGAAACAAAATGAAATTAAGAAGCAGACAGTGACTTCCACGAGATAAAAATTTATTTCGTTGTACCTTCATCTGTTTCAGGTCATCAGTGGTAACTTGGGGGATGTTTAAAGGTTTAGGAAACTCTGTTAACACACAAGTAACATATTAAAACAAAAGGGCACATGAAACTATATTCAAGGTGTCTGCAGATAATTTTATTATACATTTATTAATTATTTAAGACCTTTTCGAATGTAGCCCATAATTCATGCACCACCAAAGTGTGTAAATAGTAGAGAATAAGAAACAATTCTGTGAGCTTCAATATTACAGGACAGGTTTCAGCATTTTCATGACTCTTTTCTTCTGCCAGAATTTTCCATTAAAATTGCCCCTCTGAGTATGCAAGCTGAAATGCTGGCTTCCGTTTAACACGTATCGCTGACCTTGAGTTAGTGACCTGGATTATTCACTGGATGTGTGCTGTCATGTTAAACTTCATCCAAAACATTCAGTTCTCTGAATCTGCCATTCAACCTTAACTTGGACAGAACCATATAAGAGTAAGGTCATGGATTGTGTTAAGGGAAAAGAAAAGAAAAAAATACAAAAAAAACCAAACACAAAAACACAAAGATTGAGGAAAAGAGAGAGGTGGAAGAGAGAATGTATGCATTTTAGAAAAGCAGAGAGAATAAGAGGATGGGGCAGAACAAAGAGACTGTTTTTTAAAACAAATTTAATTGTAAATGGAAAAAAAAACAAAATAAAGCTGTAAACCAATGACAATTTAAAAGTACACACACCTGCACACCTGTTTATTCATGCAGTTATCCAAACAAACCAATTATTTTACACCAGCACAATATATAAAAGGCAGCTACAACTGCAAAAAGACCAGGCAATACTTTTCCAATTTCCAACCATCTAGTTTAGATAAGCCTGGGTGTTCTTGGCTGGCAGAAGTGAACATTGTCATCAGCTGCTGAGGTGAAGGTGTTGTGCACTGTGAAAGGCTTTTATGCTCACCCCAGTTGTAAAAAGGGATTCTTGCATGACCATGGCCTTCCTGTCACCTACAACCAGTCTAATCATTTTCCTCTGACCGCTCTCTACAACAAGGCATTTTTGCCTGCGGAACTGCAGCTCGGTAACGTTTTTTGATTTCTTTGTTTCACACCATTCTGTGCAAACTCTAGAGATTGTTGTGCACGAAAGTCCCAGGAGATCAGCAGTTTCCGAAATGCTCAAATCAGCCATCTGGCACCAGCAACCATACCACAATATAAGCCACTGAGATCATACTTTCTCCCATTCTGATGTCTGACATGAGCGAGCATTAACTGACGCTCTTGACCTGTATGTGCATGATTTTTGTGTTGTACTGCTTTGTTGCAACATGATAAATATATAAATGAGCATGCGTACAGGTTTCCTAATAAAAAAAAATAATAAAAAAAAAGAGTGGCCCATTATTTTATATTTAGACACGTAATAGGTAAAAAAAAATGGACCAAATAGGACTTTAAGGACCTGGTAACACCCCGTGCCCAATACAGTGAAACAAATAAATATCTGCTGATCTAATTCTGAATGTAAAACCAGCAGTAGAAATGTATAAATTGTACCCTTTCTTGAGGAGAAGCTCGGACTCTGTCCTGATGACATAACGTGCCTCTCGGACGTTTTCGGAGGCGACACGGCCTTTAGATGATTTGTCTTTCCTCTCTTGCTTCTATTCAGGCCGTCATCTGGCACCTCAGCAATCTCCCACTGCACACACAACCACAGAAATCAGCCTTGTGAATGACTACACTTGTAGCAAAGATGTTTTTTGGGTTTGTTTTGTTTTGTTTATCTCCACCACTTCATCAAAAACTGATTTCACTCAAGAGTATTTTTAATGGGACTCGATGGCAAGTCTTTCTGCATGCCAAACACTGCAGATGAAACATTTGTCTATGAGGTAGAAATGCAAAATACCAGCTTTAACTGTAGAATAATTGGATAATATAGGATCGGTTTAACAGTAATATAGGCTTCACAGACTTTCAGAGGCTCATACACCTACTGAAGAAATCAACATAATGACAACTGCATAATAATTGCTAATGATTTAGCAATGTCCAGCTCAGTCTCATAATGACCTGCTTTAGTGGCAGCGACACCCCTTCTTATGGTCACAACAGCAAATTTACAGGTAAATACTGCACACGGAATAAACATGTTACTTATATAATAAGAAAATTTTCAGAAAACTTTGGTCTAATCAGGCTCATGGCAGCCCTGGAACCTATCCTGGAACAAAAAAAAAAAAAAAGGCAGGAAACACCTTGGAAACAACACCAATATATTGCACCATACACTACAGATTCATAGATAAAATATAATTTTGTGCAGCCAATCCACCCACTGGCATGTTTTATGACACTGAAAGGAACCAGAGAACCCAGAGGAGCCACACATGGATACAAGGAGAGCATATAGTTAATTAAAAAAAATGTTTAAAAAAAAAACCCCTTTAAATGATCAAAATAGAGATCGCAGAAATGTAAGAAGGCAACTCCTGAAATAGGAAACTATGCTTAAAATGAGGGCAACAAGTCCATCTTAGATACTGTTACAAGCCATCCATCATGAGCCAAATGTTTCTCGACAATATCTCAATAGCAAATAATACCTAGCTCTCAAACATGACAAATTACATCAAGAGTTCACAGAAACTTAATGTATTATTGCAATAGGTATAGAGATAAATTAATAGTATATAGATTTAACAACAAAATATCAAGACCTTTAAAACTGGACCATCCAAATAAAGGGAAATAAATGATGATGATGTGTATTGATTAATGCGCATCATAGATTAAGTGCATTAAGTCACTTAACGGGCTGATCATATGACAGGACTGAAGACTGACATTGACATGACATTGATTGAAGTGTCCACAACAGATTTTCCAAATAATGGTAATAAGTATAGCAAATTTTACAGGTATCGGCTGAAATAAAAGTAAATACAGTGGAACCTCTGGTCACGAACACCCCTGAAGACAAACAAATCGGTTCCCGACCACAAAATCCTCCAAAATTTTGCATCTGATCACGACCACATCGGGTGTCGAACAAACACAGCCTCGGCCATTTTCCTCTTCCGCTTCATACGCACCAATGTTTTCATATTGTGCAACTGTGTATTGCGTACCTAACAAAGACATGCATGTCCCTTTAATTGGTCTTGTTCACACATGCATTCATTCACTGTACAGTAACAAGGTTAGTTTTCTTGGTTGTTTGCAGTAAGTTTTTGTATAATTAAAGTTTGTTCAAACTTTGATTTTTTTTCTATGCATTTTTGCTCTATAAGTCTTCATTATGGGTCCCAAGAAAGTGGAAATGGTAGAGAGAGTAAGAAGCCATATCCTTCCGCCACCGCTTCACACACGCTCTGCAGCACAAACATTCAGTTCTGGTCAAGTACTCGTGGTGTAAATGTGTTCAATGCATTTTTTCGTTGTGTTTCTCTGCATTTTTGCATATTAAGCCTTCATTACAGGTCCCAAGAAAGTGGAAAGTGCAAATGGTGGTGAGAGTAAGAAGCCTAACTGTATAACAGTTTTAATAAAGAAAGAAAAAGAATCACAAAACATGAGAACCGCCACTGTGTCCCTCTGCCACTGTCCGCCTATGCCAGCAACTATGTGTCCACTGCAAATGCACATTAAAATCATTTGTTTTTCATTTAGTTTTATTTTTCTATAATTAAGGTTATTTTAATTTGATTCTATGTTTTATTGCCATACATAAACCAATAATACACTTTAAAAACATGTTCTTGAGAGCTGAAACACATTAATTGTATTTACATTCATTTCAGTGGGAAAAACTGATTTGGGTCGCTAACAAATCAGGCCATAAACAGAGTCTCGGAATGGATCAGGTTCACGACCAGAGCTTCCACTGTAGTCGTTTTCATATTACAGCTACTTATTGTTTTATTTAAAATCCACTGCACTAGCTTATTGAGTCAATACACCAATAACAAATAATGTATCGTTTCATGATTGACCACTGTGCCAATGCTCAATTATTTAGAGACTGCACAATGTATACTGTCAGATAAGTAAATAATTCCTTCTTGATTAGGCTGAATATGTAGAAAATCACAACACTGAGCTCTATTCTTGAAACATACACTGGGTTACTTTATTAACTCAGACTCTGATTGCCAAAAAAAAAAGGGGGGGGGGGGGCGACGACGCTGGTTTCATGTTTGTGTACTAAAATGTTTAATTAATGGCCTCCTCTATAGTTTAATTTAGTAAATAATGCAAACTGTAAATGATCATAATTTAGACTCAAAACATCAAAAAGTGCACCATACATTTCAGAGTAATAATTTGAAAGTATGGTTGAAAACTAGATGCAGGACTTTTGGAGATGCTCACCGTCTCAATGCCCATGGCTCTCATTTGGTCTGTTCTCTTCTCACAAATGGATAAGAACTTTTTCGGGTCAGACAGAGCATCGACAATGGCTACCCCCCCCAAAAAAAGAAAGAAAAGGCATGAATGTGTAAAACAGCACACCTGACACTTTAAAAAGAAATATTAGTATGCTAATTAACAGCATATCATTTATGTGGGTAGTGTTATTTTAATTAACAACAAAAAGTGTTCCAGGGTGAATTTGTTTCTTAATTTTTAAATAAACTCCTTAACATATAGAAATGGTTGATCCAAGACGATTTGTGAAACTAAAATTACCTCCAAATCCATCAGGTACATATGTTTTGAGGATGATGTTGCAGAAGATGGTGGGTAAGGAAAGGGGATTGTTGCCCTCATTTCGTAGGGAGATGTGTCTGTAGCCAGCCTGCAGACCGTCCAGGGGGAGAATCCTCTGACCAATCAGCTTATTGTTGTCATCATACACCGCTATTCTAAGCACCGCAAGGTCCGGAAGGATTACCTTTCAGTTGGTGGAAAGTATATTATTCAGTGTGTGTGTGTGTGTGTGTGGGTGGGTGTGCGCATGAGGAATTTCAGCGATAAGCAGAAATTCAGAGTGCAGTGGAGCAAAGATAGGAGGACAGTGAGGCAGAGTGGCATGCTAACACACACAGCTGCTTTTCTGCCTGTAGTTTTGAAAAATTCTAGAGATTAAGTTTAATGATACCATAAAGATTTAAAGTAAAGCAGTACCAAACTGAAACTACAGAATATGATCAAGATATGGTTTAAAAAAAAAAAAAAAAAAAAACAACATACACCATTATCATGCAGTAAAACCACAGCAGATATTACCTTTCTAAAAACAAATGGTTCCTCATTGTATACAGGGTTTAGGCCATTGTTCATCACCATCCTGGTGCGAAACTCCTTGCGAATGGTATCTGTGGGCAGGCCATACATATCCACCTCCACGTATGTGCCAATCTTCTTGTCAGACAAAAACTGGCCTGAAATTATCTACATCAATAATGAACTAGTTTCAGTCATTTGATGAGGACTGAACGGGTTAATGCTTCACACCTGGAGCTAAAAAATAAATCAGTGGTTATAAATGAAGCTAAAAGAACATGACACTTGGATGCAGAACCAGAGGATCGCAGGTACTTTTATGTCTTTCCTCTCAAATCTGACACTTTCATGTCTTTTCTCTAAACTCTCTCATCATCAACCTATGATATTCAGCCCAAATATTTTCTTCAGGAGACTGAAAGTCCTCGTTTTGACTAGTCAAAACTTTTTGGCAATTTTTTTTCCGACATTTTATGAATCTGTCCCTGAATAAGTAAAGATTTAAAACCATAATATTTTAAATAGATGGACCTGGACACTGCAAGTGGCTGCAATCACGCCATCCACAGGGGTCTCTGAGAAAGGGTCAAATGTGCGGTCTGGCCGACGCATGAAATCTGGCTTCAGCAAATAACTGCAAGGACAAAACGTTAAGTAAGCTGTCAAAAGCTAGTTTATTTCCCTTATAGTCCAATTGAGTCATTACCTCTAGTACTCTTAATGCAATGATCTGTTTACTTAACACACACACACACCCTTGTCTCATATGCAATATGAGACAATATACTACTTTGCCTTGATAAAAGTGTTTAGGATTTCACACTATTAGGGCAATAAAAAAAATTGATTAAAAAAAAAAAAATCATCAAATAGCTATACTTAGTTATGTGCTTTTAAGGAGCTTGTCTACAATCCAGTTTGTAAGCTAGATCAGAAACACTTACATCACCCTGAAACTCAGTACGAATCTCTCGCTTTATGTATTATGCACATCAGTCCATGTCAAAAACAGTCATAACACATACTCACAACTTGTCTGGTTGAATTTTTAAACCTACCCCCAACACATTAAAGAAGAATCCCAAACATTTTTTAAAACACACATAGCCTATACAGTATATAGCCAAAAGTATGTGGGCACCTGATCCTTGCACCCACATGGGGGTGTTTCCTAAACTGCTTTCTCAATGTTGAAAGCACACAATTGTCCAGAATGTATTTTTTTGCTGCAGCATTTAGATTTCTCCTTTATTAGACCCAAGAGGCCCAGACCTGTTTGAGCATGACTATACTCCTGTGCACAAAGTAAGGCTCGTAATTACATGGTCTGCTCAGTTGTGTGTGGAAGAATTTGAGTGGCCTGCACAGAGCCCTGACCTCAACCTCACGGAGCATCTTTGGAACGAACTGGAACAGCAACCTGCTTCTTCTTGTCGGACATCATTGCCTAATCTCACCAAAGTTCTTATGTCTGACCTGGCACAAATCAACATAGATATGTTCCAAATCTTGTGGAAAGCCTTCTCAGAAGAGTAGAGGTAATAACAGTGAAAGAATAATAAATCTATAATGGGATGTTCAAGCAAGCACAAATGGGTGTGACTGCTCAGGTATCCACATATGTTTGGCAAGACAACGTATGGTTTTTAAGACTACATTGCAATTTTAGGACACATCAGGCATTAATCGAACTCATTCTGACCCCATAATCAGACAGGAAACCTTACATTTCTGTTTCCATGGCTTACTGCAATTACAAAGTAAAGGTAAAAATATTTATTGACTATATAATTCTCCTTAAATGCAGCAAATGACTTGTGTGTTTAAATGTTTATGTTGATGGTCACATACCCACATGACCCATTGTACTCAAACTTTCCTTGGTTTAACTGCATTGCCAAATCTAAAAAGACAGCAGCAGAAGGAGAAGGAGAAGAAAAAGAAGTCTTTGTCACATATAAATTACCTCACATTGAAATGCTAGTCTTTGCATGTCCCAGCTTGTTAGGAAGTTGTACCAAATACAAATCTAACGGATTAAACTCCTTAAATTATATATAATTAGTATAATGTTATTAGAGCAGTGATATAATATGATGTATTTGGACACAGGACATTGCCTTGGTGAACCAGGCTTCCTTTAGCACAAGAGTTTCACATTTTGGTTTAATTCATACTTTGTGACATTTCCAGTGATTTCCCAAAACTGATTACTTTCTGACTCTCAAACACAGTCTGGCATATTAGGTCTCAGAAGGCTGCAGTAGTACAAACAGGTTTCTGATTGCTGAGCACATTCATCTGGGCTTCAGCTACACACTGGGCTTCTGAAGAAACTCAGAAATGTGACCGCTCCAGATGTCTTGGAATGACATAAAGGTTTCTAGAGTGAGCGCTGGTGAATATTCAAAAGGATGGCTTCTCCACAAACCACTGTGTCACTGACTAGTGATGTGTGCCAGCGCAGTCGCACTTCTATGCAAAAACCACACTCTAGGATCTCAGATTCGACCAAAAGAATAACTGCAGTAGTTAATTGATGGTACAGAGGATTTACTGATTAAAACAGAAAACACATTTGCAAAAATGAACCCTAGGTATTCTCAAAATTAAATTTTCATGAGTGCGAATGAACCTGATTGTTATTGCTTTGCCACTGGTTCTACATACATAATAATGTTGTACACCTGCAGTAAGCCTAAGGCACTGCAGCAGTCAGTCCCATTCTGGCATGATGTGGAAAATAATGGAAGTGGTTTTACATCTCTGACTGTATGTGTATAGAGGGTGTTGTTACAGCAAGTGACAGTGGTGCCGTTTGCATTACCTGGGGTCTGGAAGTTCAGTGCTACCATCTGGCAGCCGGCATTCCAGAATATCTGAGGCATATAATTACTAGAGTCCACTCTGCCTCCTTTGGGGTAGATCCGACTCATTTGGCGCTTGTTGTAACTGTGCATCTCAGTCAGGGAATAACAGGAAGCTTTTGCAAAATTTAAGTAGAATCTGTAGATTGTTTGTAGATGAAAACACTTTGGGGATGCATGAATAAATAAATAAATAAATAAATAAATAAATAAATAAAGCAGTTAAATGCCACAGGGCACGTTCTCTAAAAGGCTTTTGTTTTTATAGACTACAAGCGTCCTCACTTCAAATCCATATTTCTGAACTAAAGTAGAAAGAAGGATTCTGAACTTCTTTAATGATGTTCCTCCAACTAATGCAGCTTTTCTTTTGTATGCTTTTCTTACACATTATAGCAGATGATGGGCATTTATTCTGTCATAACATTTCTTTATTCCAATGGCCAAATAAAAATCTAATTCACTGCGTCTTTCATTTCCTCCTCAATAATTTTGAAAGCTTTAAACATACAAGCAACCCTTGAAGTAAATGAGTTGTCTCATTTATATAACAAGTGAACACTTACTATTCACTGAGCACTCCTGCCTCTTGGCAATAAGATAATATATTTCAAGGCACAAGCAAAAGTTGTAAACAGTCAGATGCGCAGATTTAAAATCAATGGAAACCCAAAGGAATTTTTTCCTTCACAGGACACTAAACCCTATACCGACAGTTATATTCATCAATATCAGGACATCATTTACTGAACATTTTGATTCATTTTTATTTAAACTACCAATTTACCCAAGGACAAGAGAACTCCCTGGAGTTTTTCCATAATCTCCAATGGGAACTCAATTTGCAGACAAACCCAAGTCACACTCATACACAACTGTCTTTTGGGAAGTAGGCAACAGACTCCTGGACATGCCAACCTTCAAGCTAACAACTGAAGAACTGGGACACAAATAAACCAGAACTTGCTGTAGCCTGTATGATATAAATGACATGGAGACACTCATGCAGTAGACTCACAAGCAGATGGGCCAAAATATAACCAGTCCAGCATCTGAAAGAGGTTTTCTTGAAGAATATTCACTAGAGTATATGCAGAGTTGGCAGGAACCAGCAAAGGAGCTGCTAAGCTCTTGCAGATGTATGCCAACTAAATAACCTCCACAGCAGAATGTGAAAGGAATGACCCTGATAAATGATGGCCTCAAACTGGCATGCCAATAAAAAAAATAAAAATAAAAAACCACCGACAGGTGACCACAATGCCTTGGCAATTCGGTTTGCATGTCAAGCACCCTGCTTGGCTGATACAGGTTAGCACAGAGCTAATGCAAGTGCATGCAAGACACGCATAACAGTACTTGCAAAATAATTTTCAAATATTTTGTCATTGAATCTGTTAAAACACTACTTTTCACAGTCGTATAGGGAAAAGGGCAGGGGGTAGCTCAGGGGGCTAATACGTTGGACTGCTGATCAGAAGGCTGGGAGTTCAAATCCAAGCACAACCAAGCTGCCACTGCTGGGCCCTTGAGCAAGGCCCTTAACCTAAAAAAAAATGCTCAGTTGTATAAATGAGATTTTAAAAAAATGTAAGTCACTTCGGATAAGGGTGTCTCCTAAATAACAGTAATGTGATGTAATGTGAAATCTTTGCAGGAATTAACGGAGACAAAACGGGTGACTTCAAGTAATTTACAATGCAGCAACAGTTAAATCAATCTAGTACTGTTAGGATTCTCTACAGATGCCTGTCATGAGAAATTCTAGGCATATTTAGCATGAATGGGCAGGGAAAAAAAACCAAAAAACAAAAAAACAAAAAAAAAAAAAAACAAAACAAAAAAAAAAAAAACACACGCAACGTATGATGGTCTAAAAAAGCTGGGCCTACTTGGAGTAAGCACTCCAACTCATTTCAGATTCATTTGATGGAAAGTTCACTGTAAAACTGCAGTAAATTTACAATAGCATTTCAACAGGGATAACCCATTGTATTTAAATACAAAACTTTACTGTGACTACAAGAGAAAGCCTGTTAAATACAACACTTTAAGATAATTAAACCCTCAAAATCTCTTAAAGAGCAGTACTTTGCAGTATTTATTCCCCAAATGTGTTAAAAGAAAGAAAAAAAAAGCCGTTTGCCCACAAACTACACAAGCAAGAGCGATCCTTGTTTCTTTGTCTCTGTTTTACTAATTATTTGGTGTGTAGCAGTTCGATTTAATTATCCTTTATTCAATTAATCAGTGACAAAGCTCTTCATGCTGCAGATCATTGTAAGTACTGGCCTACTGACAATGGATTTACTAATTCTTTGTTAAGACAAAATAGTCAGGACTGTTTGATTTGCAATTATGTTCTCTTGTCATGTATATGGACATCTACGTAGCCCCCCGATGGTCTAAATGTAACATAACTGACTGAAATACACCCCATTTAGCATGGTCATCATTATAATAAATGGAAACAAGGGTTACACAGTTTTCTTTAATTGTGACCATCTATTATTACAAAACCAGTCACATGGGTCAAGTTTTCAAAATTGAGATACAGTAAAGTCGTCTTTCCAAAACTAGTCTGGATTAAGTTCCAAAACTTTCTGTGAAAGACGAAAATCCACAATACATAGACGCCACGCCTAAATACGTTTTTAAAGTAGTTTAAGCCCTAAATTATCCTCCCAAGCTCTTTAAACACTTTCCAGACACAATTAAACACCTAAACAAAACATTAGCAAGCATATAGCAAGGGGAATTCTGTGTACAATTCATAGAAACATCACATTTATAGCAAGTACTGCTACAGGTGAAGAACTGGGCATGCTGGCGACCGTACGCATTGTAGCCAGCAGCCAATCAAAACCAAGGTTAAATGAATAGGGCATTCCGATTAGCCAGTATCCCCACACCGCATTGTCTCTTGCGTAAATATGATATACACTATACTGAATTTTATTTATTATTAACATTTTACTCCATTTTAATTAACACTTATATTTTATAATGCCGGAGAAATCCGCAAAAAAAGTGATATCCTAAATAAAAAAATCCGCGAATAGCCGGGGGCGCAAATTGTGAAAATTACACAAAATTACTGTATTGGTAAACATTTTTTTTAAACCATGATTAGGAATGAAATGTCAGAATAAATATTCATGTTCAAATTATAGATAGATGAACATATTATTAAATATGTATATTTTGAGAAAAAAAATATGTTGTGAAATATGCTGGTTGTGAAAAAATAACTTGTGGCTGGTTTTGTAACGGAGGGTCACAATTAATGCAGTTTTCTATGAATGTTGTTTTGAAACGCAAGTCTCTTACTCCATCGCTCTCACCCAGAGGCTCGACTGAGAGAAGTAGCCACTGCTGGACGGTTTCATTCCACCTCATATCTTAACATCTTTAATACTTGCTCTTACACACAAGTCATACTCATGTCAACATTGATCATTTTTGCATTTGCTCTGCTGCTGTATCCTCAGACTGGGCAATTGATTCAGTATAACGCACTAAGATTTACTGAGCAAGAAGTTAGTTGATTAACAAAAGATTTTAGTTGTAATTTTGTGATTAAAAAGTAAAACAAAAACAAACACCTGTGTGGTATAAATAACTGCTACATACAGTGAACTTGAATACATTATGAACCTGTTTTTATTTTTAACAGTGCTATACTTTTATTTTATTAGATTAGTACTAAACAGTAAAACACTTAATTTTCAGTAACTACATGGCAACTCCGCTGCCAGCTTTTATTTTAACTGTTTTTACAGGAAAAGGTTCTATAGCCTGAATATATAAAGCAGTTTAGGAAACATTCCTAAATTTGCTAAACAAAATAGAGAAGCGAGTTCTGAAATAAAGAAATTATTAGCACTCATCCAGCTGACCAATGGTTACTCAACTCTTGTGGTGTGGGGGACTGTCTATTTTGGCTCAAGAGCTTTAATTAAAAAGGGTTTTCATTATGCACTCGAAGTCACAATTTCCACAAACTGTTACTCAAATACCATGATTAGAGGATAAGCTGCTGGGGGAAAAAGGGCAAGGATACTTGACGAATTCAATAGCGTTGGTCCGCAAGTATCCCAAACCTACCGACTCGTTGAAGGAAGACATGTTGTGGTGGATGTTCTTTTCTGCAGAAACAGATAAGAAAATGTACAAGTATAACATTAGGGTACACTATTAGTAGTAAGAACAGTGTAAACATAAAACCCTTTTATTCTCAACATTATTCCTAATGAAGCTTTGTACACTTTTGGCATCTTCTTTACCAGCAACATGAAGAAACTTCAACCAGGAGGTTCAAATTTAAAAATTCTGAATGCTTAAAATTTAGAATAAGAACTTCACTGTACTCCTTATTCCTAAATGAAACCTAGTTGCTTGAGAAAACTATCCAATCCATAATATGGCCAGTAAGAACTATTTATCATGAGTACTTTTTGATTCTGAAAAAAAAAAAGTGTATAATTAACTTTGCATATCAACTTCACTATTTACATTTACCTTGAATGTTTAGGACACCAATATACACCAATTTCCTTGAGACATTATACGATTTGTTTAATGAAATCCAGTTGTGTGCAATTAAAATGCTGCATGATTTCAATATAAATACACCTGCTCCTGTCAGGCTCCAGACTTTGCCCCTGATAGGCCCTAGAACCATTAAATCAAGACCTTTACAATGTTCTTGAAATCTATCAACCAGGATGGTTACCAAAACCAAAGGCCAAACTGGAAACCTTGCAAATATGTGGAAAAATTTCCCTGGTCTCAAGAGATGAAAACTTAACTTTTTTGTTCTTTGTACTAAGTGCTACAGATGGCAGAAACCCAACACTAATCATCACCCTGAGAATACTATACCTGCTGTGAAGCATGATGGTAGTAGCATAATACTGCAAGAGTACTATTTGTCAGCAGAAACTAAGAAACTGGTTAGGGTTGCTGGCCAAATGGTTGGAGCTAAATACAGGGCAGTCCTAGAAGAAACTGGTTCCAGTCTGCAAGAGACTTGAGACTGATTCAGATGTTCACCTTCTAACAGGACAATAACAGTAAACATACTGCCAGCACTACACTACAATGGTTCAGAACCAAGAACCTGAATATCTTCAAACTTGCCTAAATAAATGAGCAAAAATATCTGACTCCAGACACGCAAAATAGATGCAAATACTTGCGTACACTTAACATGTCATACATTTCTACTGTATAATAATGCAAAACTTGCCTTCAGCTTCCTCAAAACCTAGGAATTTCACAGCCTGAGCGTAGTTTATAATACTAGACAGGTACGGGTGTATATTAGTGGTTGCTGCAACATAAGTGTAAGACTGGATCAAAGCTTGCTCATCAGCCACATTTGTTTCACCAGCCTGCATGAGAGAATAGAGTACAGATTTAAAACAGAAGGCATAAATGGATTTAATGGCAAAAACGAAACAAGAGCATGTTGATCTTTGACACAACAAACAAAAGGAAATGAGAGACATACAAGAAATACATTTGGATTCTAGTGCACATCAAACCCTATTAACCCTCTCCAGGACCGCGTTGCTGATGTGCAACAGTGAAAATATCAGATTTGTCCTGTTACTAAAACTTAATT
>JAQLOM010000005.1:7984710-7995498 GCA_030068315.1 Chrysichthys thysi
GTGAATGTGAGTGTGAATGGTTGTCTGTCTCTCTGTGTTGCCCTGCGGTGGATTGGTGACCTGCCCAGGGTGTATCCAGCCTCTCACCCGATGGCAGCTGGGATTGGCGCCAGCTTCCCCCCGTGACCCTGAACAGGATTAAGCGGAAGAAGATGAATAAATAAAGAATAAAAGTGCTCCCAGAGAGGGACGGATGACGTAATCTCTTCCCTTTCAATCACAATGACACTAGTCAACTGTACACATCTGTGATCTTAGGTGGAAGAGGTGCAAGGGTGTTACTCTGCCCTGTGACATAGCATTTGCTGCAGTTCTGAAATTACTGGGGTCGGTATATGGCTTCACACATCTCAGAGGAAACATGTGATAGCGTTCACCCTCCGCAGTTGGTAGCTGTCATAAGACAGTGGAGAAGATAATGTTGGGTATTGGCAGATGACCAAATTGGGAAGAAAGAGCACAGCATAGAATTTGACTCTAATTGTAAATTCATGGGTCAAAGATAAGGTGTGTCTTTTTTGCCTTCTTATGGTTTTTCAAAAATGTTAAGCACAAAAGTGTTACATCAGTCTACTCTTCCCTTAATTATAATAGTTTGCATTACAGTCATGGCATCTAATGATTCAAGAAAAAAAAAATCTAATTTCACTCATTTTTAAAAAAAAATCCTGTTATTTTGTTGACCCTGCAGTGACCTGTGTAAATCAGGATGTAACAAGGTTCACTTCTCCTCAGGTCCCACCTCTTTGGCATCTTTCTCCTCCTCCCCTTCTTCTAATGTCAGAGCAGCCAGCTGCTTGGATCTCTGCTCCATTAAGTTGACGTATCTAATGGGGTTAGACAGGGCCTCTATGACATCTGTTCCAATGAGAAACACAGACAGTCGTCACAAGCATGGAAAATTTCATCCAGACCGTCAATTCATCATTATTTGCATCTACACTGGCATCACAATTTGTTTCCCCCTGCTGTCTCTCAGGAATGCTATCTGCCTCAGTGCTGACGTCATTGGCGACTCCTGGGAGAGACTGAGCGCTCCTCAAAACAAAAGCGTTAAATGCTGTTGAAAAGGCTAGAGCCTGTAGGCCCCGACGGCATAAAACACCTGAAGTAAAGTCGCATGTGCTGAACAGTAAGCCCAAGTCCCGTTAGTCCCCGCATTTCACATCTTCTGGATCACACCTTTAGCTGAAGGCTGCATTGCTAAACCCTGTGTGATCATGATGGATTTTTCACATTCGCACAATAGGTTGAAGAAAAAGGGCAGGTAATTATTATGTGCTAATTTGATACTACTTACCTGCAAAGGTGTCTGGCACGTAATCTTTCACTTCAATATACACGAACAGAGCAGGAAGAGTGAGCGACTGGTTTTTCTCGTTCCTCAGTCCAATATATCTGTACCCTGTAACAGCAATAAGGTTCGCGTAAAAACACTTTCCTCATATAATCACAACTAACTCTAAATCCGGTTTAGCAGAGAAAGCAGACATCTACCTGGTCGAATGGCTGATACAGGAATTATCCTATGACCTATGAACTTTCCGCCCTCCTCGAATACAGCTATTCTCATTGAGGCAAGAGTAGGCAGAACTACCTGCCAAGGTCGGGGGGAAAAAACAGTAAAATGATTCATTTAAAGCTGCATGCTTTTTGCGACTTTTCTGACCGAGGTGCTCTACCTTTTTAAAGACGATCGGCTCTTCGTCCCACACAGGGTTGATGGCATTGTTCTGGGATGTCTTTGTTTTGAATGCCTTCCGCCTCGTGTCAACTGGGAGCCCGAACATGTCGATCTCCACATATATCCCCACTTTCTTGTCAGTTAGGAACTGTCCTGATATGATCTGATTGGGTAAAACAGATAAAACTGCATTCACAATAGAATACATATGCAGTCCTGTAAGTACGCTGGCTGCCTTGTTGCATGAATATGTTCATGTCAAGCCTGATGAGTCACTTTTATTGAACCTGTCTATGATCATGTAACCAGCACCTTGAAAAGGCTGTACATACGCGCAGAACGCATTTTCTGCCTCTGCTCAGTTCTTTGTCTGGTGTTTTTTCAACACAGGTTTATAATAATCCATCTACAGGCATTTACACAAAATATTTATTCAGTCACCATAAGAAAGCACAGAAATGAAGCTCAGTGACTGAGTGGCAGTCGGGAGCCAGTGGTAATATTAACTGAAAAGCCTGAACTGCACAATAAATAAAAGTTACGGCTCTATTTTTTTACTTGATGTACAATGTGCTTGTGTGTTTTGTACAGCGCCAAATGTTGAAGGCATAATTTTTTGGCCCCATTCAGCACAACAGAGTAAACGATTACATAAAACAAAACACAAAGACAAGCAAATAATAAATAAAAGCGAAGCCCTCCTGTAGTCAGAACAAAAATGAGGCTTTTATTTTTGCTGATCTCTCACTACTATATAGGTAATATTGAAATAATTAAGCATGTTCATGCTGGACGTGTTTTGAGAGCTTGTGAATCAATATTTCAGTAGTTTAGTCATTTTCAGTCGTGTTGGGGAGTATTTTGTATTAGCAGGTACTGCTTACACCATGCTAAAATAGAGGTAGTTTTTTTATTAGTCAATTTATGAAATTCTCACAGGGTCCTCAAATGACGTGAAAAACATTTCCTTCCGTGTGAAACCAGAACAAAGGACACTAACCTTTATTGATAAGGTATTGGCTACAATGCCATCCACAGTGCTTTCTGTAAAGGGGTCAAAGTGTTTATCTGGCCGCCTCATGAACTCAGGCTTAAGCCTGTAGCCACTCTTTCCATTGTACTCATACATGCCCAAGTTCAGCTGCATGGACAGATCTAGGTAAGCAAAAGAAGACACACAGAACATCCAAAAACACGTATTATAAATTTCTTCAACTACAGTGAAACAATGTCCCCTTCATGGATGTTATCCTTGTTGTGGCATAGGGGCTATGGCAGCAGGGGCGTGGTCAAGCATGAGCTGCTGACAGAGAGGAAGTGGGTTGAACTGTCAGGTAACACATGATGATTCTTATCTGTGCGTGTGATCACGATTTGTTTAATTATGTGTGCGTGTCTTTTCAGTAGAACACTGTGAATGAGAGAGGGAGACCTGAGCTGAACTGATCTCAACTGTTTGTGCTTGCATGTTTCATGGGAACAGAAGTGCTACAGAAGTGTACAGGAATAAAACAGGGAAGCATGAAGCTCCATTAAGTCTCCCAAATCCTCTTTACCACATACACACCAGGTTCTTCAGCAGTGCTGATACCCAGGAGGAGGTATCAGATGCTGCCATGGAAACCTACCCGCTCAGATTGTAAAGTCCCTTGCGAGCCTCCACTAGGTGCCACACCAAGCCCTCCTCATCCGGCACCATGGAGAACATCAGTGGTTCTAGGCGATCACTCAGAAGCAGGCAGAGAAATGATGGGTGCTCCAGATGTTTCTGCAACCGGTGGCTCTTCTAGCTGTAGCTCTGCCATCTATGGCTTCTCCAGCCTTGATACTCACAAAGATGTTCTCCATAGACAGCTGTTTAACTTAATATGTAATTAGGAAGGAGGACTGGGGAAACAGGTGTTCTGTAGAGCGTTCCTGCTTCCTTTTATTTTTTTCGACTTTTCTGCTTAGCACTTTTCAGTGTTTCCATTCATACGAACGCACAAAAATCAACAATTCAGCTGAGGTCATCTCTCACACTTTTATTCACAGCATTCTCCTCAAAAGACAAAACACACATAAGTAAACACACTGTGATCACATGTGTTACCTGCCAGTTCAACCCGTCTCCTCTCCATCTGCAGCCACGTTTTTTAACCAGAAGGCTACTTAACCCATTAGCTTCTGTGGTCCCCATTTGGGGATCATATATTGAATGGCGGGCGGCACGGTGGCTGAGTGGTTAGCACTGTCGCCTCACAGCGAGAAGGTCCTGGCTTCGAGCCCCGTGTTCGTCACGGGTGCCTTTCTGTGTGGAGTTTGCATGTTCTCCCCGTGTTCGCGTGGGTTTCCTCCGGGTACTCCGGTTTCCTCCCACAGGCCAAAGACATGCACAGAGAGGGTTAGGCTAATTGGCGACTCTAAATTGGCCGTAGGTGTGAATGGTTGTCTGTCTCTGTGTGTTATCCTGCGGTGGATTGGTGACCTGCCCAGGGTGTATCCTGCCGCTCACCTGATGTTAGCTGGACCCCCGCAACCCTGAACAGGATTAAGTGGAAGAAGACGAATATTGAATGGCATAAAAAATAGATGGCATGTGCCATGATCGCCATTTGGGACTTTGACTAAAAACTGAAATTTCAGAAAAATCAACAGTCATATTTCTTGAAAGTAGATGTTTTTGTTACTATTTGGATGTAAATGAATAGAAATACATGAAATTTTTCAGAAAAAAAATTTGGCAGTTAATGGGTTCATGATAGTTTACTGTTCCCATTAGGGCCTTTGGTTACTGGGACCCACAGCCAGGTCTGGTCTTGGGGGTGATACGTAGCTTGTCTGTGAACTGATCACCACTTGGTGGTGAGTTGTATTTGTAACATAGAGCCTTCATTATTGTTTGTGAGTGTCTGACATAAGCATCTGTGAAAGACAAATTTAACTCCCACTTCCAAACGGACCTCTCCTCTGTAGTGCCTAAGGTCAGAATTAAGGTCAGAGTCTGAATTGACCTTGTGCAAGTCCATAGTTGCATAGCCTCAAGAAACTGTGGCCAGAGAGGTGTCAGTGTTTGTCATGCAGGTAACCCTAGAATATACGAGTAGACAGTGATGAGGGAAGCTATTAATTTGAAGAAATAGGCTTTCCAATTAATGATCACAGAAAGCTCTCGTGATACAAGCTCTGCTGAGCAAATGCGGGGGAGTGTTGACCTCTTTACTCTGGAACAGTGGATCAGCTCTTCACTGTGGTCTTTGCACATTTTTTAAGGGGGCGTGGGAGTATGCTAAACCAGTCGACATGTTTTCTGTGGATTTGGAGAAAGCCTATGATCATGTGCCACAACAATTTGTTGTGGGAGGTATTTGGGTCCCCCCTTCATGCAGTCTGGTCTTTGTATGAGCACAAGTCTAGTTGTGTCTACATCCTTGGCAGGATGTTTCAAACCATTCAACTTGGGTGTCATGCTCCTTCGAGGGTGTGCCTTGTCAGCATTCCTGTTTGCAGATTCTATAAACATCAGGACACAGGCTGGTTTGAAAGGTATCCAGTGTCTGGAAATAGAAGTAGCGCCCCTGTCATTGACTACTCCACATCAACTTCCACCTGAGAACTGCTGAATCTAAAGCAGCTGGGGTGACAATCAGTATCTCCTCGTCTGAGAGCATGGCTCTCTCCCAGAAAAGAGTGGGGATGTTCCTGTCAGGTGAGACAAAAGATCTTGCCCCAGGTTGAAAATTGAAGTACCATGGGATCGTATTAACAGTGATTGAAAAAGACAGTGTGAACTTGACAAACAGATCAGGCCAGGGGCAGCAGTGTTACCGTCCCTGTGTTGATCTGTGTTGTACTGAACTGAGAAGAAGCTCAGTATTCCCACGAAGCTCTATGCTTACCAGTCAATCTATGTTCATGTCCTCAACTAAGGTTGTGAGCTGTAGCTGGTGACCAACAGAATAAGGTCACAAGCTGCAAGAACTTACACAGGTTCTTCATCAGAGTTGCTGGGCTTACTCTCCGCGATAGGGTGAAGAGCTCAGCAATCCGAGAGAACCCTGAAGTAGATCAGCAGCTCCTCCAAAGAGGGGCCAGGGGATGTGTTTCAGGCACCTAATAAGGATACCCCTAGCCAGATCCTGCTAGAGCTGTATGTGCTGGAGAGATTATATCTCATTGTTGACTTGGGAACATTTAGGGGTGCCCCTGGGAGGAGTTGGAATCTGTCGCTGGGGATCGGAAGTTTGGCCTGACCTTCTCAACCTGTTGCCCTGACCCCCACAAGGAAAATTAATAAAATGACGTTCATATACAGAGGATAACTTAAGAAATTAGACTGCTTTTACCTATTGTTTGAAAGTTTAGCGCCACCAGCTGGCAGCCTGCGTTCCAGAACACTTGAGGCATGTAGTTGGAAGAGTCGACTCGAGTGCCCTTGGGGTAGATTCTACTAAGCTGAAGCTTGTTGTATCTTAGAAAATCCGGTTAAGAATGTAAAGGCATTACAGGCACGCACTCCAAATTGTAAACAAGTTATTATACTAAACATTTACAGTATAACACGGAAGAATATTCAACGGAAGGAATGTGATCATTTATAATTGTAACCGATTATTAAAGTTCTGACTATACTCACATTGGGTGCCAATTTGTGTCTAGAATTTAGATATTTATCCTCATTCCACACCATGGTTATTCAGATGCCATATGGATTACAGCAGGATATACATATTAACAACAGGATATAAGTAATAACCGAAGGATTTACTGAACAGAAAAGATACTCTACAAACTCCACAGGAGTCTTGGTGAGCTGCTCCAGGGCCTTTGTCTCCACAAACGATGACATTTGATAACTGCGGCTGACCTCTGAAAACAAAATGATGGAAAAGGCATCAGCGAGTACATCATAAGAGCAAATTAGGCCAAATGAATGAGCCAAACATTATAAGTAATTCTGTTCACTTTTTGAAGTCTCAAAGGAGTGGAACTTAGTTGGTTGGATGTAATTAACTAGAGTGGACATTTCTTCAGTAGCGAACGCCTCAGATCCTGCTGTGCCCTGTAGAGAATCCATACACAACCATATCAGCTGCTAAATCTTCACACTTGGTGTAAATATGATAAATAAGCCCACTTACCTCATCCATTGACTTCTTACAGTCATCATCGTCATCGTCTTCATCTTCATCATCATCTGCCTCAACCTCTGCTGAAGCTAATGAACACCAGTAAAGAAACACTATCTTAAGCTTTTGTTACCTGGTTTATATTTCTGTGCGTGCATATATGGGAAGACAAAACATATATCAAGGCATCATGTGGACACTCAAACAACTTGCATGAACTTGCGCATGTGTAATAGGGGCGGGACACCGGAAACTGTTACCTAAGTTTGGATTAAAAATGCTAATGAAGTCAGGTAATTTCGTAAACATGCATACAAGCAGTGATTTTACAACTGATAGCTTTATTTACTCATGAGAGTCCCTGAAACTAGTGTATACACCTTCATGCATGCAACATTTACATCACTACTGTGTGCACTTTGAGGAGAGGAAAAGAAAAAAAGGAAAAAAAAAGAAAAAAGAAACAACAACTTGTAAGCAAACTTAAGCATATTATATAAAATATAAGCACTGTCCAACTGAAAAAAAAGCAAGCTAGTCCCATGAATAATACGTCCCTTCTAAAGTTGAAATGGTTAACAGCATACACCACTGGTAACAGTATAGTATTTCTAGTAATCCAAGCTACAAAAGCACTAGCATTGCATTAGCATAGTTATCTCTACTTCACACCCCACCAGATGGCACTATAAGGATAACGAACAGGAACAAAAGCGTACACCTGAAACAGGTGGGGATTTACATAAGTCACTACTTAGAACAGTCTAGAGCATTCATTTCTTCATCATAATGCTCAAGTGAAAAAAGCGAGTAAGCCTTTAAAAGCATGTTGAGTTCACCTGCAGGCCCAGCGCTTGGAGAGGATGGCTCAAACACACTGGATGAGTCACTGTTGGTGTTTGAGGCTTGCTCTGACAGCTTCTTCTTTGTGCTCCCATCGGGTGGTTTGGGGTGAGACTTTTTGTTCTTGACAAGGATCTTCCCTATGAGTTCCTGTGGACTGGGCAGTGGAACCCCTGACTCAAGCTAAAAATACACGTGAAAAAAAAAAAATTATTACACGCTGTCCTTATTGTATGCTCTGTGTAAGACTGTAATAGTGTGAAAAGGATCCCGAACACCGGGTACACACCGGATATTTCTCAAGTGGCTCAGTTAAAAGGGCATCTCCAAAAATCGATCTGCAATATTCCGCCATCTTGGCTTGTTGTTTTGGGCTGTAATTACAAGCACAATTATATTTTTTGACAAAATAAATAAAAAATAACATTTCTTAAAACCCTCAGAAGGCGAGAATGTGTTTTATCAGCCAAGCAATCATAGACTTTTAAAAACGGTACTATTTTAACAGGTGCCATTATGAGCCGTCAACTTTCTTTGCCAGATTTTTTTGCATACTGTAGGAAAAGGAGCAGCAACAGTGTGTGGCATTCCAAGAGGGGCAAGTGGAAACAAACTGTGCATTACAAACTATCCTGTAATCAGTCTATTCCTTGTTGCTATAGTTGCACTCAGCTTTTGTGGGTGCTGAATATTGGCACTCCAAGGCCAAAGGTAAGAGAGGCTTGTCACATGCAGGCGGTGAGGCGCTTTTTCACTCACGAGTCCACATGATTCTCAAAGGACAGGATGATGGGAAAAGGAGACGTTTTAAAAGCACATTCGGCAATGGCCTCAATTACTTCCTGAAAGAGAACAGATTGAATATGAATAGGGGAGAATATACTCACTAGCTGAGATGTAAAAAATCTAGCACACTTAAGTTCTCCTATCCAAATGCACTTCATTTCAGGGTGATGAACTCATTCAGCATAGCAATTACATTAAGAAAATTATTTCGTTAATAGGATGCCGCCGAGCTCAAAGGCCCTCTGGGGTAAAAACAACCGAAAACCGGTTGCATCTGGATCAGCTTAAGATAAAAATTAAGTGGGAGTCCAGATTTTATTGTGTCTACAGCATGGATTACCTTAAAGGAGATCTCCGAGGTCATGGTGAAGCCATGGGTGATAACAGGCTCCTCTTCAGCAGTCCGGCCTTTCCAACAGTCCAGTTCCACACAGCGACAGCCAGACAGCAGCACCTGCCTGTACATCTCCACTGAAGAGTTTCCCGCTAGCTGCCCCGCTGGAAAACAAACACACGTACACACACAATTTTGAATTGATCACTATGTGAAGACTAAATAATAGAAGGTTGGTTCAAAGACCAAGTACAGCTTATGGGCAGTACTATATGCAGGGTGAGTTTAACCCTCATGTTCTGTTCAGTACATCTTCTGTTAACAATATTGTCCTTAAACCATTTAATTTTACTGCATGTTAATTAGGAATGTTATTTTAATATTATCAGTCTGTAGAGATAGAACTGATATGGCAGGAATAAAGGCCGGTACAAACCTGGTCCAAAGTAACTGGCCAGACAAGTCATTAGAGGATACTTATATACTTTCAAATAGAAGGCTTTGCATTTCTAATTTGTCTTACTTGATGCCTTTAATTTGCTGAATATCTCACATACACTCTTTGATTGCATTTCATTACATTAATGAAACCTAACTCACTAAAGCCCTGATTTAACTATGGGTTTCTGTGTATAACACCAGCAAAGAACATGCAAGCTGCTAAAATAAATCGGGTTTTATGATGGATGCATTTTTCACATGAGCAAAAATAACATGTACGTTTTCTCTGTTTGCCTTAATAACTATACAATTTGTGGCGTTTTTATCTAAAAGGGGAAAATACAAGGGGGCATTTGAACAAATAAGTTAATTTAGCACCAACAGTGTGATTTAGCCTACTGTGGCCTCAAGTCAAAATAAAGACAAAATGAAACTGTTATTATAAAGACAAAATGAAATCATCATTTTAAAGTTTAAGGTTTCTCAAAATGATGTTGTAGGGTTTTCCACAACAATGTCTTAGAAGATCAAAAGTAGCATGTTCTCCTCGTGTCTGTGTGGGTTTCCTCTGGGTACTCCGGTTTCCTCCCACTTTCCAAAGACATGCACAGAGGGGATTAGGCTGACTGGTTACACTAAACTGGCTGCAGGTGTGAATGTGAGTGTGAATGGTTGTCTGTCTCTGCGTGTTGGCCTTGCGGTGGATTGGTGGCCTGCCCAGAGTATACCCCGCCTCTCCCCAAAGTCAGCTGGGATTGGCTCCAGCTTCCCCCCGTGACCCTGCAAATTGCCACCATTATTTATCATTTTTGTGAATCAGGGCCTAAAATGTCTCAGCATAAGTTAGATTTCCTTGCCTGCTTCATGATGTACAATGTGAAACTGAAGCCTGTTTTTCATTCATTCATTCATCTTCTGCCACTTAATCCTGTTCAAGGTCAAGAGAGGAAGCTGGAGCCCATCCCAGCTGACTTCGAGCTAGAGGCAGGGTACACTCTCGGCAGGTCGCCAATCCACCGCAGGGCCAAAACACAGAGACAGTCTACCATTCACACTCACATTCACACCTACAGGCAATTTAGAGTAGCCAATTAGCCTAATCCCCACTGTGCATGTCTTTGGACTGTGGGAGGAAACCGGAGAACCCAGAGGAAACCCACAGGGACAACATGCAAACTCCATACAGAAAGGCACCCAGGTCGACCCCAGGGATCGATCCCAGGACTTTCTTGCTGTGAGGCAACAGTGCTAACCACCACACCACCGTGCCACCACTGTGCCACCCCGAAGCCTGTTTACAATTTGTTTAAAAGGATTAAATAGTAAAGGGCTGTAAACATTTTTGTTCTTAATATGGATGAATACATTTGATACATTATCATAAAGTCAATGTAAAGAAAATATTTTCTTCATTATTGTACAGCTCTTCTGGTCTGATCCAAAATAAAACAAAAAAACACCATTTTACATTATTCCCATTTTTGCATTTAATTAGATCAATTGACCCAAATACCATATATCTTCCAATAGTAGCCCGGGTGTTTATTAAAAAAATTATTTGGACGGCCCGGCGTTTAAAAGAGACCGGTGCT
>JAQLOM010000005.1:8023108-8041110 GCA_030068315.1 Chrysichthys thysi
TTTTCAAACTTTTCACACACACACACACACACACACACACACACACACACACACATATATATATATATATATATATGAAATGAAAATATACATGTGTGTGTGTGTGTGTGTGTGTGCGTGCGCGTGTTTTAGATAGTGTGTTCCCATAAATTATGGATAACATCAAGTGCTAGGAATGCAGTACCACTTTTCCCAGTTTTTCATTGGCACAGTATGGATATTATGGGATTGGCACCGACTCTGGGTATTTCCCGATTTCTGACATCCTCTTAATAATCGAGCCTAATCTCTCTAAGCCTGTACAAAACCCTGGCAGGGTAATGATTATATAGTATTTTAAAGCATGTCATGTTTTATGTTTCCATGCATGAGCTATGTGGTTTCAGTCAAGATAGCATGCATTCATACCATTAATCATTGGATCAGCTTGTAAAATATATGAAACGGCACCTGATCCAGGTTTCAGGCCCAATACGGTATCAAGATATGCTCAGGGACGTCTCTACATTAGGGGCTGCTGGGACCCGGCCCCATCAGATGTCACTGTGGAGCAGTTCACTACGTGATCTATAATTCAATGTATCGAGTAGTGACATATTTTTTCTTGGTGATTAACATTGTTGTGTGTTTTTAACATGTGATAACGATAGGGTGTCCTCAAACATTCTGAATAGGTCCTGTATCTGTGGTGTAAAAGTCAGTGTTTCTTCTAGCAGTCGTCATCTGGTGCGCATGGGGCTGCTGTACAGTTGCCTGTCAGCACTCGTTTAATCAGGTGAGCGGCTGGAAACAGTGTGTGCATGCTCAACACGCTTTCAACGATAAGCAGTGGGGAACGATGATGTGGGCCCTGTGCTGCGAGCAGAAAATAAAAAATAAAATGATGACATATGTCAAGACGTTGGTATCGGTGTTGCTACACAGCTAGCCACTGTTAGTCATCACAGTTCTGCTAGCTACTACTAATAGCAGGGCAATATAACAATATAACCATATAACAATATAACAATTTAATAAAAGTTCAACTGAATGAATGCACGTTTATTGTGCATTTTGTTCTTTTCAAACAGTCGACAACACTGCAGTCTAACTGAACACTAAACAATAATGCAATCTATGCGGCGTTATTACACATTATAACACAGTAATTAGGGCCGTTATGTAGCTTTTACACTCAGTGTCCATGTCACTCCAATCAGTTAAGTTGTAATTTTTTAACTTTAACTTAAACATGCCATAATTAAAGGGCAAATATAACTGATTTAGTTCATTTCAATGTTCAAGGTGTGATATTTTGGCTATAGCTTAAATACTAGAAAACAATTGGTTTCTACGCTCTGAATGAATATGGTGCTTCGGATGGGTTATCAGTGACCACAGTGATCGTATCCTGCCTGATCATTTTGGATTTGTGATCTGATGCTGTATAACAACTTAACATAGCAGCTGGGTGAGATTAACTGCTGTGAAGTAAAAAGTAAACCAGGGCTGTGAGAAACTCCTGTGCCTGTGTTATGTTAACGTGTACATTTGTCATTTCACTGATGAGGTGCGTTTGTCTTTGGATTCACTGAGCAAGAAGATTTGCGTGGAGATCCACTGATGACTCGGACGCTGCCCATACATAGTGTACTGTGCCCCACCAGGCTCGACCGTACCACAGACGTACTGGAGACGGATGTACCGGTGCATCCTCATCAGATAACTAGATGTTCTTTTTTGTAAACCCATATCAGCCACTCTGTCGTGTACAATCAACTCCTCTGTTGTGTACATTCATTTTAACTAGCCTGTCTCAAGCACTCTATTGTGTTATCTACAGGAGTCAATCAATGGGACAGGGTGCTATAGCCTACCTATTACTCCAGTCTATGTAAAATAGGTTCAAAGACAGTGAGCTTCTTTCAGTGCAGCTCTGGAGTTCTTGGACTGGTTTTGTTTTTTTTTGCTTTTTGGGGTTTTTTTTTTCAGAACCAACAGGTGAGCAGATCCTCATCCTCCCAGTGCAGCACTGACTGAGGGACTGCATTATACACTCCAATAATTACTCAACCGACAGCAGCCATGCGCGAGGCTCCCAATCAATACCATCGTGTATCTTAACAGATACGCCACGATTCCCGAAAAGAAAGGGAAATCCGCCTCTTTCCTCCGCCCCTGTGTGAACAGGGCACATTGGAAAAAGTCCTGGGGATTTCAATGACATCTAAAGCATCAACAACACCCGAGAGAAGTGATGCATGCTGGATGCACAGACAAAAACACACGCACGCGCAAACACACAAAAGGCACAAATCCAGTAGGGTTTCAGGACATCAGGCTGTTTTATGAACGATCCGGTTTCTGCGTGCGTTCAGAACACGCTGAGGTGGCGCGAGCTCCCACACACAGTACACGGATGCACGAGTTACCTAAGCTATCTTAGTGCTCTTTAAGCGCTTGTTATTTTCCATGGGTATTTAGTATTATTATTATTATTATTATTATTAGAATAATTTTTTTCCCTCCCAGACAGGAGGGGGAGCAAAAAAGACCGCATGTTCGAGTCGAAATCGTTAAAGTTGCAGCTTTGTTTTCATCCAAGTCAACAGGGCAAACCGCACAGGCTGACAGCACGCGCTGTTGTTGTCCATGACTTACCTCGTCCCATTTCATAAACCTGCTGCCTTTCTTCAGACTCTCCGGTACACACACCGGCTTGAGCTGCAGCGCGTGAACCCCGGGCTGTGCTCCGGCCATTCAGCATGCACATTTACCTCCGAGAAGAGAAAAACAAAGGGAGAGAGAGAGAGAGATCTTCAGTCTTCTCCTCCAGAGCCCTGACTGAGGGCTGTGCGAAAAATGACTGATGAGCAAGAGCCCTACATGCGCGCGCACATGATTCCGAACTGCTTCTCTTAACGTTGTGCTGAAATTCTGCCCGCGAGCTCGCTGGGAATTCCGACAGAGCGCGGAGACGCGCGAGGGCAAAACTGAGCAGCTAGAAGAAGCGCGCTCCTGAATGATGGCGAGTAAATGGGAAGGGGGGGCTGGCGGCACGAGGGGGCTTCCGCACATTGACTCATTTGCGGCACTTCAGCGCTTGAACACTTTGCTCGCTGGGATTCAGCGCCTCCTAGTGCGTTTGGACAAAGCCCGCAGCGCAACCTGTGCAGAGGACAGCCGCTAAACAAGGCGGACACGCTCCAACATGCTCATCCATACAGACTGGATCTCATGCACTGCACCTAGTGCGACTGGGTAAGGGTGCACTGAGCCCACTTTTTTTTGGGATAAATCAATAACAGGTGTTTGAGGAGCGACACGGTGGGGAAGTGGTCAGCACTGGCGTCTCACACCAAAGAAGGTCCTGGGTTTGATTGACCTGGCTGGGCGCTTTTCTGTATAGACTTCCTTTGTCTGAGTGGGTTTCCTCCGGGTACTCCGGTTTCCTCCCACAGTCCAAAGACATGCACATTAGGTGGACTGGCTACCCTAAATTGCCCTTAGGTGTGAGTCTGCCAATGACAGACGGAGCAACGCATGGGTTGGGGTATTCCATGGGCGCATCAGATGATACAGTGCTGAGGTGGCTTGTGAAGACAGGGGACCCCGCGTGGCGTGGGACTAACGCTAGGATGAAGGAGAATAAGAATATCAGAGGTGTGAGGATCGACAGGAGAAAGTCTTTTCTCTGCATATCCCAGGTGGTTAAGAGGTTGGGGTCAGAGCACAGGGTCCAGCCATGATACAGCACCCCTTTAATAGACCAGGTTAAGGACTTGGCTTAAGAGCCCAACAGTGGCAGCTTGGGGTGCTGAGCTTCTGATCAGTAACTCAGAGCTTTAAAGGGACTGGCTTATCCATCCCAGAATAGTGAGTCACCATTTTTGATTCCATCAATGTTCCAAAAACAATCTGCAGCTTTTCGAAAAGCTTTGAGTTTTGATCTATATTTTTAACTCTCACGCATCTTCTGCTGCTTAATCCTGTTCAGCGTCACCGGGGGGAAGCTGGAGCCAATCCCAGCTGACTTCAGGCGAGAGATGGGGTACACCCGGGTAGGTCACCAATCCACTGCAAGGCCAACACACTGAGAAGGATAACTATTCGCACTCACATTCACACCTACGGGCAATTTAGAGTAACCAATTAGCCTAATCCCCTCTGTGCATGTGTTTGGACTGTGGGAGGAAACCGGAGTACCTGGAGGAAACCCATGTGGGCACGGGGGGAGCATGCAAACTCCACACAGAAAGGCACCCAGGTCGAGCAAACCCAGGACCTTCTTGCTGTGAGGTGACAGTGTTAAATACCACTACACCGCCGTCCTACCGTGAATCAAAGTATCTATATTTTATCTATATTTTAAATTCTTTCGACTGATAAATTCTGTTTGGTTATTCTGCTGTAATAAACCCAAACCAGCTTTGGTCATCTCACAGCCTGCTGCAAATTAAAGAAAAGCTCAAGTATAGTTTGTTTAAAGGTTCCATGTATGACATGGATTAAGATAAAGCTTGAGATGGGTTTTCACTAAAGTAAATTTGTGAAGGTTTTGCTGCACAGAGGGCTAGTAGGTAGAGGTCATGTGTTTTCAAAACAGAAACAACGTGACGGTGCGTCAGCCCCTTTACCCACTGAGCCACCACTGCCCGGTACCTGTTACTGATCCTATACTAACATGCTTTTAGTAACCAAGTCAGCCCTTTACAAGCTTCTTTGCCATGTTATTGGAAAATCAGAGACTTGTTGGCAGGGTGGATAGTAACAAAGTATATTTACTTGTGTTCTGTACTTAAGTAAATATTTTAAGTATCTGAACTTGACTTTATTTTAAACTTATGACTTTTACTCTGCTACATTTAAAAGATTAATATTGTACTTTTGACTCAACTACATTTCTGTGAAGGTTCTTGTTACTTGTTACTTTGAAGCAGAGCTTTGAAGTGGGGGGATGAATTATCTTTTTTTTTTTTTGCTAAAATGCGATAGGACTTATGCTGTGTTCCTCAAAGCAAATTATAGCAACCTGTGTACTCTTACACTCAGGTTCAAAGTGCTTGCTGTGTTTTCTTGAACAGTTCAACTTGAACTTGGCAGTGGCAATGATAGCTACAGCAGATAAATAAGAACGATTCATATAATTGTGCTTGTTGTAGTTGCAGTTTTTGTGCTATAGTTCGTCAGTTGACTTTTTATAGATTTGCCTGCCAAAGTGACGCATTAGCTAACAGTTAGCTAGTGAAAATGTTGAATTAAAGTTATTGACTAAAGTTCTTTGAGAAATGTGTTGATATTGTCAAATAAGGAATACAATGTGTTGATACCGAAAAGCAAACATTAAAAAATAATCAAAAATAAACACTGAAAACATGAAAAAGTACTTTTTAAAAGTAAGTACTCCAGTAAATTTTATCTCAAGTAAAATTTTGGCTGAACAACTTTCATTTGTATTGGATTAATATTTGACCAGGAGTATCTACTTTGACACAAATAATGGAGTTGTGTACTTTGTCCACCTCTGTTTGTTGGCAAGGTGCTTCACACACCTGATTTGTGTTGTTCATAGGGGTGTTAAGAGTTTACATTATGATAACCTAGTCTAAATGATAAAATATAGTATCACATTTTTTCATGCTCTCATGGGAATAACTGACCACTGAAACCAAGTTTATTATGAATTCTTTCACCTCCTTGTATATAGGCCTACACTTTATGGCTAAAAATATGTGGACACCTTACCTTACATGGGCTGTCTCCAAACTGATGTCACAGAACTGTATATAATGTCTTTATACACTGCTTTAAAGAAAGAGAGAGAGAGAGATCATATCTCCTAATTATTCTTTATCTGAAAAAAATATTTTTGAGAATGAATTTTCCATAAATGGATAAAGTTTCTTGTATGCATTTTAACAGTGTGGTAACCATCGAATCATACAATGTGGCTAACCATGAAACCGTGACACAGCAAAAACTGTACGTCAGCGGATCAGATGAGAAAATATATCAGTTACAATAAAAGAAATCTAATCTGTTCAAACAGATTCAAACATATCTGTGCAGAATATTCTGTATAATGCAGTTTGGGGATGCAACCAAGTACAAATATATATTTTTCAGAATAAAACAGATCATGTGTTCTAAACACATAAAATAGATACAAATAGGAAGTGCAGTATGCGTTCATTGATTGATTGATTAATTGATTGATTCATTCATTCATTCATTCATTCAGTCAGTCAGTCATTTATGGAAACTTGCCAGAAAGTGGACATTAGAGGTGTGCACTGGAACTGAGATCATGGGTGAAGCAACAAAATAGTCTTGTGAGTGGGAGGTTCTTACTTTCATGTCGGCATGGGTGACTGGTCAGATATGAACTTCACGGGACAAAGAGGGGCCGTGTTGTTTAACCTGCAGTGAATTTACAGTGTTCATTCTTTCATTTGTTTGGCTGGTTAAAACAAATCTTATAAATGCGAGAAGGAAAGTAAAACTGCACATATCTCTAGTTGAGATTAATTTTGGTATTATTCAGTGCTGGCATATCCGTTGCTGTTTTTTGCCTGGTGTTTTTACTAGATCCATTTTTATAAAAAAAAAAAAAACAGAGAGAGAGAGAGAGAGAGAGAGAGAGAGAGAGAGAGAGAGAGAGAGAGAGTTGTGCCAAGGCCATGTCCACTTTGGGTTTAAATCTAAATGCAAAAACATATTAAGAGAGCATATCAGATACAGATACAGTATCAATGCTTGTTCTACACCCCTATAACAGTCACTGGAGCAAACAAAAGGACATTTTCTATTGCCAGTATTTCAGACATTATTTTCTGCCACATGTTTTCAATGATTTAACAAAAAGACATCTTATTTAATATGCACTAACTTAGAATATATTCAAAGCACACTTTACTGTCCAAAGCTACAGTTTTAATGATATTTGCAATACATGCTGCAGAAAAATCACATTTCCCTCCCTATCAGAATGGTTTAAGTGTAGCCTATCAGATCATTCCTTGGTTTAAAACCAGCTTTACTCTCCTCCCTTGTTCCTGTTACATTTAATGAACCTGCTCTGGTCTCTGGTGAATAGTTAGTTCACCAGGCGAACCAGTCAGAAGGTAGACATGAATGTAAGCTAGATGTTTTTTGGTTATACTGTATACTGTATATGAAAACGGATTTATGTTCACTGAAATACCCCGCAGTCATAAATAATAGATAGGTAGGTCTACCACTGTAGAATAACGAGGAACGTCAATCATTTCCTCTTAGCCAATCACAAGCGGACGGGGGCGTGGCCTGTAAGACAACTGGAGGATTCAAACTGAAAGTGGCGGTTTGGCGACGCTGAGGCGGGGCCTTCTGCAGGCAAACAGGAGATGGGAGCCATTACAACCAACCACATACCATCATATTAGGTGCCAAAGTAACCAGAAATTTGCCGAAGGCGTGTAATACCGATACTACAGTCTGTCTTAAAAAAAAAAAAAAAAAAAAAGGGCGGGCGAGGCAACTCAGGTCTCTGACAACCATACAGTCATGTGTGCTGGCAATATGGCGGTACAGAGGAGTCCACGGCAGCTGCAGCGTCTCCGGAACACACTGTGGTTCGGTGCTGTTCTCACTGCTTTCACGGTCCAGCTCCATCATGTCACTGCTCAAACCGACAGCAGTGTGTTGACAGTTACGGATTCAAACTGGACCCTTATTTTGGAGGGCGAGTGGATGTTAAAATTGTGAGTAGGCTCGTGTGTGGCAGTGTGTTGTTATTTGAGCGAGCAGGTCAGTATTCAGCACTATTACTCAGGAGTAAAGTTGTCAGTACGGGTTTAGCATGAGACAGCTTTAGGTTTGGACACGCCACGCCCACTGATGTGTGGTGTCTCTGTGTGCCCAGAGCGGAAGTCAGGTAGCCTGTGTGATTATTTATGCCTTTTACTGCATGTACAATTGTCTTCACACAAACACTACACATGGGTGGGCTAGCATTCAGTGCTATGTTGTACCTATTAGCTTTGTGAGGGTATATGTGGATATAATCCGGTATATTTCCAGCTAGTGTTCTGCTAACAGTGTTGTTTATGTCCCCACAGCTACGCCCCGTGGTGTCCAGCGTGTCAGCACATTCAGGCGGACTGGGAGGCTTTGGCCAAGCTGAGCCGCAGTCTGGGAATATCAGTGGGAAATGTTGATGTCACACAACAGCCAGGTTTGTCATTTATTCTCCTGTCGCTTTTGCAGACAGCGTGGAGGTTAAAAATAATACAGGCTTCTACCAGGGTGGTGATAACAGGCCTGGAGAAGCAGCACAGCTCCTGAACTGTGTGAACGGTGTTGCCAGATTGGTACGTTTAACTCTTTGGCACTCTGAGGGGGACACTGAAGTGACATGGTGCGTATGTTTTGTTAAAGCAGAGACATAAATGAATATTTTGAGGCTAGGAGTTAATATTTTGAATCCACAAGCTAAGTATGTTCCAGCCATGAATTGGTTTAGTATGTCATGACCATGAGATACCAAAGTCATGGTAATGAATAGCAGGGCAGATTTACATGGTACACTTTTTGGCTCACTTTAGCACCCAGAGGGTAATAATCATTAAACATTAGGACCTACTGATCCACTTAGGTGACAAAGTGGTTATTCTTTTTATTAAGGCTTTACTACGAAGGTTAGATGGTAATATTTTGAAGCCACAAATTAGTTATGGCAAACAAGTATGTTGAGGCCACAAGCCACCAAACTCATTACCATCATTTGTGACACACTGTATGATTGTTGTTGTTTTTGTTCCAGTGTTCCTGTAGCAGACAGAAAAAACTGATGACAAAGCTGTGGCAGAGTCAAAAATTTTTGAGGTTTCTTAAATCTTTCTGCACCACACTCCTCTAAAAGCCATGAATAAGAGGATGGCATAGGATGCCACATAGCTGATGGGGCAGCAAATACGAAATGAGGAAATGTAAACGAACCGTGCTAAAGCAAAGGAAAATATCTGTTCCCCAAGTATATTTCCCCAAGTTTGCTTTGAGGTATGTTTCTGTGTGTGTGAGCCTGGATCGCACAGATTGATGACATAAGCAGAACACAGTAATCTTTAATTGCATGTCTGGTGTTAGAGGATCCCCCCCCCTGTATAATCTGACTTGGAAAACACATTATCTATTAGCCGTTTGTAGAATCCAGTCAAGATTTGATTGGGATCATCTTGTGCAGTGTGACAATTAGTACAATTTTAAGACCACCTGTAAGTGCACAGTATAAAAAAAACTTTGTATGAGCCACAAATTTGCCATAAAATATTCTGGGAGCTGCATACTTAATACATGGTCTCATGGCCTCCTGTTAATTATTTCAGTTTATTCACTGAAGGTGATGCTGGTTAATGATTTGTCCATGTCAGTTTCCAGTATTTTTTTATGCCTCACACAATGCCCAATTCAACTGTTTCCTCGGTCTCTTTGACTTTTGCACTCATTTCAAATACTTTGTCACTATGAAATCGTGGTACACCTTTTACTTTATAGTGCAACATTGATGAATTTTTTTATTATTTTATTATTAAAATTTACTTCCCATATGCAATAGGTGAACCGCAATATTGCGGGGGGTTCAATGTATATATAGAACCCCCCCCGCAAAGGACTGTTTGTAGATCATGTTTGTTGCACACTGATGAATGAAAAATCAAGTTGAGCCTTTTTGTTGGGGCAATTGTGTATTTTGCCTTTCATAATCATGAGCTTGAGAATTCTCAACAGTTTGTAGCGTCAGTGTTTTTTGGTGCCAGGGTGTTGAATAAACATACAACCAATCACTTTTTGGTACGTTCTACAGGTTCTTTAAGTTAATAATGCGTCGTTAAGGTGAGGCTTATTTGGTGAGTAGACATGTGGTCTACTTATCAGTATAAGCATCTCTAAAATAGAAAGCTCAGGTGAACTGCATGTCGAAACCAATCTTTCAAAAGGACACTGAATAACCTTAGTAAAGACTAACCTGGGGCGAGGAGAACCAGGGGAGATGGGGAAGGACAGGGAAGGTGAATGGTTAAGGACATTTGGTGCACAAATTGTAATAGCAACCCCAAATATGGCTGTTTTACTCCAGAAGACTTCAGACTTCCAAAAAGTAAAGACAAAAAATATAATGTGCATCCACATCCCATACTTATTCTGCGCTATAAATAAGTGCTGATTTTACCACAGTACAGGTGAATTTTTGAATCTGGTTGCTCTGAAGGTGTTGTTTGAATTATTATTTTTTTTTTTTCTAAGCACGCAGCTCTGACAATAGTACCAGCTGCCTGAGGGTTTATAATAGCACACGTGTTGTAATGTAATATATAATTGTTTCTATAGTAACACATAATTCAAAGAGACTTGTATTGTAGATGCTTCACATAATCTTGGCCTATAATAAACAAATGCATTTTAACAAGACAACTGTAGAATTGTTGTTGATATATGGAAGAAGTCCTGTTAGGCTGTGCCTTGTGATATTCAGCATGTTTATTTTAAAGACATAAGTGATAACGGGGTGGCACAGTGGTGTGGTGTGGTGATTTAGCATTATCGCCTCACAGCAAGAAGGTCCTGGTTCGTTCCCCGGGTCGGCCTGGGTGCCTTTCTACGTGGAGTTTGCATGTTTTCTCCGTGTCTGCATGGGTTTCCTCTGGGTACTCCGATTTCCTCCCACAGTTGAAGGACATGGACATTAGGTGGATTGGCTACTCTAAGTTGCCTGTAGATGTGAATGTGAGTGTGACTGGTTGTATGTCTGTGGTATGTGTTGGCCCTGTGTGTACCCCGCCTCTCCCCTGAATTCAGCTGAGATTGGTTCCTGCTTCCCCCTGTAATCCTGAATATGATAAAGCAGCATAGAAAAGGATGGATGGAAGTGATAACAGGAACTATCTTTTCTTCCCTTTTTTTCTTTCTGGACACTCTACAACATTAAATATTAGTATAGTTGGTTATAATGAGTTGTTTATTAATAAATAATCTTTATCAAATCAATATGGTATAAAGGGGGAAACAGACTTTGGGACATGATGTTATGGAAAAAATAATAGGCCATGTCATACCACCTTGTTGTTGTTTATCCTTTTATACAGGTACGGTTAGTCCCGGTCCACTAATTTGGTTGGTTAGCAGCGTTTCAAGAGTGCTGATGTTTTGCATAGCAGCACCGGGACGTTTCACTGTGTGTATTTTGCTGCTCATTTGTGTCCTGCGTAAAACCCCACTTTCTAGTTAGAAAAGGTTACTAAGTAAGTTTTAGCGACGTCATCAGCGGACATGGTAAACGATGCTTTTTCAGAAGTATAATTTTTGACTTGGAATATGAACGCTCGTCAGGTAAAGCTAAAAAGAAACAAGGGATGCTAATTTAACCGAAAGCACCTTTAACAGGCACGTACAAATCACTCTGAGTTAGGTAGCTAACATGACATCTCACAAGCTATAAAGTGGGTGTGGCTTCTTTGGGCTTTGTTTCCTTTAGCAGTGCAAAAATAAACAGAACATTTGATCATATTTTGTCCAGAATATTATTTACTCTATCAATTTCTTAATTATAGATCTGTTATATATAAGGTCGTTCTGTTATACTTCCTTTCATGTGATATTGCTCAAGTAACAGAACACACTGTTGTTTTTCCAGTCTTTACATTTTAGCTCCATCATAATACCAGTAAGAAATCCCAAAGGAACGTGTGTGTGCACATTTTGGGCCATGAAAAAAGGAAGAAAGAAGACTTCTTCCATTTACTGTGCTCTACAAATAACCGGCCTGAGCCACACTGTCTCTTTAAGTCTGCCTCTTCCACACAGCTTGTGTAACATGAATGTCTGAGGAGACCTCAGCTGTTGGGTGAAAATGAGACCCCCGCTATGGTTCTCTATCAAAAAACTGAGTTACTTTACTCATATTACAGCTCCGCTATTGAAGCAGTTTGAAACTCCCACGCTCAGGAGATGAGCCTGTAGGACCTGCAGCTGCACTGAACTCTGCACTGTGTGTGTGTGTGTGTGTGTGTGTATGTGTATATAATTATCTGTAATAACTAATTCTCTCTCTCCTGCCCTGTGTTGCTCTGTTTTGCAGGCTTGAGTGGGCGCTTTCTGGTCACCTCACTGCCGACTATCTTTCAGTAAGTCTCCAGAGTTACGCGTTGTAAAGCACTTTTACTTTAATTGCAAAAGCCCTTTAAAAGAAGGCTGCCTCATTTGATGATATTGTGTTTCAGATAATCACATGCTACAGTCTGTTGCATTTGTATATAATGCCTTTTTCATCAGATGTGTTTTTATAATAAATGAAATGATGGAGTGCGTTGCAGCATGCTTCACAAGCTAGACCAACTAACCAATAATGAAATTCTACGCCAACTATTTTTACTACCAAAATTGATCAGTTTTTTTGATTAGGTGTTGGAGTCGTACTAATTAGTGTGCATTGTGAACTTAGCTGATTGCTACTTATCTGGTACTTATTCACTTGGCACGTGAACTTTTTTTTGCCTAGAAATTCTACTATTCTTGTGCCTGACTTTTGCACTTGTTGTACGTTGCTCTGGATAAGAGCGTCTACTAAATGCCTATGATGTAATATCATGTAATGTAATATAAAGCTTTGGGACGTAGCCTGAATGTGTTACTTGGCACTCAGGGCCGTGAATAAATCATAATTTTAGCAGGTTCAATATGGGAAGTAAAAATCGAACTTGGTTACTTGATGCGTCTAAAAAAGAAAATTGTTTGCCGGCATACAATGTGTTTGCAGAGTGTATACACAGTGCATCATTGGATCACTCTGTTTAGAAGCGTGATCAGTCATCAGTCTGCTTTGTTTTTGGTTTTCAGCTTGACTTGCCTATGTGTGAAACATAATCACACCTTGTTTTATAGTTTGTGGTCAAGTGCTCATCTCCTGTCTGTTGCAGTGCTAAAGATGGAAGTTTCAGAAGATACATGTCATCACGGACCATTGAGGATATCCAAGCTTACATTGTTCAAAAAAAGTGGGAAGCTGTGGAGCCGCTGCCAGGATGGAAATCGCCATCGTCTATCCTGTAAACCAAGCACTCCCCTCTCTCTGTGTATAAAAGAGATATATTCAGCACTGAAATGGTGTTTGGGTTTTGAATCAACAGCCATGTGTTTCTGGCAGATTTGAAACCATTTCTGCTGCTGTTATCGCTATTCTTGAAATATATTTTTTGTTTTGTTTTGTTTTGTTTTCCAGGATGTCCGGAATGGCAGGTCTGTTCCGCCTCTCTGTGTGGATACGGGTATGAGGTATTTTATTGGATGTTTCTGTAACGTGTAAAGAAAAAACCAATAAGGCATGTTTTTGTGGGGAAAAATACCACAGCAGTTTGCCAAAGGTTACATTTTTATTTGCTAAAGAACGACACATTGTTTTTTACCAGTTTATAGTTGTATTTAATGTGGGGAAACGTACATAAGACAGACTAGTTCCTGTCTTTACTTATGTTATAATGGCTACAAACAGTCATTGCCTTTTCAAAATTCTCTTGAATGTAAAAAATGGGAAATATGCAGCTTGCCCTGTTGCCAGGAAACAGTGATGTACAAGTCAAGTGGCTGTTATTGTCATTTCAACCATATATGTGTGATGTAGTTCATAGTGAAATGAGACAACGTTTCTCCAGAACTATGGTGCTATGGTAGTCTGCGTGTTTGGTGTTTATATTATTTTTAGATACGGAGCATCCAGTATGTAGCTTTCTGTGAATTAGTGTTTAATGTAGAACTGTAACATATCAGAGCGAGCACATTTAATATAAACATGTGAACTGTGTTGCAGTCTGCACTAACGTGAGAGTCGCTAGTTTGAGAATTGAGAACTTAACAAATAACAGGTTTACATTTTAAAGTGTGATGTACGTTTGCATTGATGTGTCTCAGCTCTGTGGAGAGCTGTTATTACAATCAGAAGGCCAGTTGAAAAGACTGAGTCTGAAAGCTGTTTTGTAATGGCCACAGTACTTGTTGGCCATACTATCACAATTCCCGAGAAATGAAATAATAATTACTATGGTATAAATACAGAACAAACACTAAACAATGATGATGATCACCTGGACTTTTAGTTTGAGAATATTAAATGGCTTGAGATTTGGTAATGAAAATTATATATTAGGAAATCATCCTGGGTATCTTTTTATCCAATTTAGCAAATCCACACGTACTTAACCAACACTCTTGGAATTCCGTCATGGGGCTCTTATGTAATCTTTGCCATTGTCACGCTGTTCCTGGGCCTCCTCCTCGGCCTGGTAAGTAAAAACTGCCTAAATACACTTTGGTTAAGGAATGACTATGATGTTGCGGTCCTATATTTTTTCCACAGGTCCTTAAAAATGCACCATTAAAATGGAACTTTTTCCTCTGTTTATTAACATTAGGGAGAATATATACACGACTTTATCAGTTCTGGTAGTTCTTTTACCACCAGCGAAGAGATAATGACTCGCGGCATTAGGAATTATGTAAGAAAATAAAGGTGTTCAGCAAGTGTGTTATACAACTCATGGTTGTGTAATCGTTATCTATTGTACTGCACATTTGGGAATAAAGTGGGTGGGAACTGGAGCCTTGCATTGTATAAAGAACTTTTGCCAGTACAGTACTCCTGAATCTTCTCTGCATTTCTGAACAGATGCTGGTGCTTATCGCAGACTGCATTTGCCCATCTAGGCCAAAGTATAAAGAGGATAAGACTGGTAAGATGGATAATATAATTTGCACCACATGTTGAAATTATGGTTTGCTGGGAGGGAACTACAACCCCCCCCCCCCCCCTTCCCCCTATTTGTTTTGACAAATATACCATGAATCAATCTGATGTTAAAAACCCAGCTCTTATTGATTTTAATTAATATTATTTTGCAAGCACATGGTCTGGGTGTGCCATTGTCATTTGATGTAAAGTAATCCCAACAAGTAGTCGTTGTTTTCTGTAAACTTTTTGTTTCGGGTAAATTCTTTTGGTTTTGCTGTACACTGAAGACATTTGGGGTTTAGGTCAAAGATGAACGTGAGCCAGTAGATCAGAATTTCAGTTTTCAATTCCTGATCTGTGCATCAGGGTGTGTTGAACTTAGAACATGGCACCTTTGATGGCAGACCATTTAGCTTTTAGGTGAACAAATATATAGGAACATGAAGTCTTAAAGGAAATAACCCAGTATTCGGTTGCATATACTTTATTTTCAGCAATTGCTAACATCAATCAGGTCACCCATTGATAACATCTTTCTTTTTTGATGATTTTCCAGACTTGTACTGTATCCTCTTTCAGCTGTTGTTTGCTATGCAGGGTGGCTCCATTCAGTCTCCTCTTCAGATGGTGAAATGCATGCTCAGTTGGCTTAAGGTCTGGTGATTGACTTTGCCAAGTCTTTGCTTTCACTTTTTTCTGCTGATGAAGCCCTTTGTTGTGCTGGCAGTGTGTTTTGGGTCATTGTGTTGCTGCATGTTGAAGTTTCTCCCATTAAGATGGGATGCATTTCTACGTGAATTGGCAGATAGAATATTTCTGTAGACTTCTGCATTCAGTCTGCTACTTTCATTGTGAGTTTCATCATCAGAAAAGATTATTGAGCCTGTTCCAGAAGCAGCTGTGCAAGCCCAAGCCATGATACTACCTCCGCCATGCTTTGCCAATGATCTTGTATGTTTTGGATCATTCCATCGTTGTTTTGGCCTTTGCATCACTTTGGTAGAGGTTCATCTTGGGTCCAGAACTTTTGTGGCTTATCTTTGTATTTCTTTGTTAATCCCAATCTTAATATCTTTCTGATCTTGATGTACTCTTTGAATGATGGCTCTGCCCTGTGGAAGTTGGTGATTTCATTGATTGTTGTGGTGTTGTTTTTTTTGTTTTTAATCACTCTTCTCACAATTTTGTCATCAACGGTTGTTGTTTTCCTTGAGTGACTTGTTCTAGTACATCAGTGGTTTCTGTTTTTGTTGTTGTTGTTTTCAGACCATTACAAAGTGTTGTATAGGGTATGCGTTATGCTCAGTTTTCCCTCTTTGCTCAGCTATAAACTGGCTTGCTTTTCTCCCAGAGATAGCTCTCTGATCTTTGTTGGTTTATCCCTTTTTAACAACAAATGCAGTCTTCACAGGCAAAGCCCAAGGCTCAAACCAAGTAGACATTCAGCACTATTAATTGTTTAAACAGGTCACACTTCTGCAACAGGAAAGACCTGTCAGTTGTGTGTTCCAATATTTCTGATCACCTGAAGAATTCAAACATGGTGCTGTGTTCCAAGTTGTTTGACACATCTGGATGTAAAAATCAGGAAATGAAAGCTGAAATTCTGATGTATCTCATTTTAATCTTGATCTCACACCTTGTAATTTATACAGAGGTGCCGACATCTACAATATAGCATTTGATGGAAGAAAACTAAGCTTTTTTGCTTTCCCATCTAAAACAGCAGTCAGAACACAAATAAAATTCAATGAGTAGCTTCACTGAAAGAGAAAAAGACTTGGGGTGTGAGAAAGACATGTTTATAATTGCAGTACTTTTGCTCTGCAGTGCACAAAGTTATCTGGGTGAACTTTGACTTGTGAATTCAGCCTCCCCTCTCCACACACACACACACACACACACACACAAAAGAACAAGGCAAGACTCTGCCATTGTTTTTGCTCGCTTTTCTTGTTTCTGCATGCTTGCGGTGTCTGTTTTGCTCGGTTTAAACTAGTATCAGCGTTCTCATATAAAACACAGTGATCTTTTGGGGTGGGGTTTCAGAAGCAAGCAAAAAACTGAAACAAGCCCAGGGCTGTGAGAAGCGAATGCTTTCAGAGACACTTTGAATTTTCTGTACTCTACTCGTCACTGTTTTGCTTGGTTTCCTGGATTCCGCACACTTTTAGTATCTGTTTTTGCTCGGTTTAACCTCAATTCTGTGCTCTCATATTAAAAACAGTGATCGCACTTTATACCTTTTGTCAAGAAACAAAGCACAGGGCGGATTGTGCTGTTTGTCATTGTTTAATCTTTCAGTTTGAAGACTACACTTTGGGCGGACAAGTTATTTGATTTGTTTGTTTCCCTTTGATAAAACGCTGGGGTAAAAGTGTAAAGACCAAGTTTTTATGCTGATGGTCAGATCTAGAGATAAGTCAATTAAACAATACTGAATATATGTCCACTACTTTCAGTTGTACAAGGTAACGGTATACTTCAGCTGCTATCATTAAGTATAATGTAAGCTAGCAATGGTTAGTTTATGCTTCCTGTAACATCCTTTTCAGAGCGCCAGAGGACAAATATTTAATAAAGTTGATAGTATATTATTAAATTGGGGTGACACAGTGATGTGGTGGTCAGAACTGTCATCTCGCAGCAAGAAGATCCTGGGTTCGATCCCTGGGGTCAACCAAGTCGTCTTTCTTTGTGTGAAGTTTTCACGTTCTCCCCGTGTCCACGTGGGTTTTTTCTGGGTACTCTGGTTTCCTCCCACAGTCCAAAGACATGTGCAGAGGGGATTAGGCTAATTGGCTACTCTAAACTGCGACGCTGAACAGGATTAAACGGCAGAAGACAATTAAAGAATATATTATTAAATGGATTTTATTCCACTGAGTTGTGTCTTTGTTAGAAAGAATATCTCATGACATGGTTAGAATATTTTTGATGATTTTCAAAAGTCATGTTTGATTTCAGTTTGTTTGCAGAAAAAGGTATATCAATAAACACCTGATTTTTAAAATCATTTTTTTCTCTAGTTGTGAAGACTAACCTTGGGTTTTATGTGGCACAGTGATTTTGTATATGTACTGTATGTGTACGTTTGATGTCATCCGAGCAAGATAATCTCTTGTTAAAATGTTGCATAGTTGCCCATGTCGTATTCTTTTTACACGATCCTTTCCTTTCACCATTACTATATACACACGTGGACAAAATTGTTGGTACCCTTCAGTCAATGAAAGAAAAACTCAAAATGGTCACAAAAATAACT
>JAQLOM010000005.1:8094779-8117420 GCA_030068315.1 Chrysichthys thysi
ATGTTATAATATACCGATAATCTTTCAATTCTTTTCTTTAACCTTTTGTGAATGTTTCTGTTTGTGGTCAAAAAAGAACCATATTCTCACCTATGATCACTTATTGAAATCTCCAAAGTCTTGTGGCTTGCTTCATTTGCTTCAATATCTATGATTGTCTTTTTGTTGTTTTTTCCCCCTACTATTTTCCAGGTTCAATCAGAGAATCCTATCATTACTCATCTCCCACTGCAGAAATGTTGCTTCCAGTAACCCAGTTCAAGGGTGTGTTCAGCGAGCAAACACGCATCTTCACAAGAGGCTTTGACTCATGTGAAGGATGGTATTTGAGGGCTTATGTGGGAGAATAGGTAAATGACACAGTAAGAGCTCGTCATAGAGGTACTGTCACCGTGGTCAGGGAATTTCCTTTGTAATTACCTCGCCAATCTCTCTGCACCTGGAGACGCTGCTTAGCAAACCAACTACCTTGCTGCAACCACTGGAATGTAAACAGGGACCATTGAAAGCTTCCTCTAAAAAAAAAACAGAGTTACACAGTAAAAAATGGTTGAATGACTGACCAAAAATTGTTTAGGATGCAGAATAGCTCATCCTGTTCATTCATGAGCTTTGGATGTCACATCCGAAGACTATAATATTACATTTTTGGAGTCCATTCTCCCCTTTATAATAAGCACTCATAAGATATCTGCTTTTGTAAGTGCACAACAGGATTAATTACTGAATAGCGTAACGGATCTATAACATTTATATGGCCAATAAAACTGGAATGACTATCTTCCCTACTTAAAGCACAGCTGCGCCTAAATCTGTTCTTTGCTTTGGTGAAGTCAGGCAAAAGGCTATTGCAAGAGCCTGTAATGTAGCATGAGAGAGGAGTTTCCACACTCACTGGCTCATGCACAGTTTATACACTTAAGCAATGAAAACAAACAATTAAACTAGCAAGACCCAAATGCCCTCACAGGCAAGAACACATTTTCTGCTGCTGCTTTTGTGAGCTGTATTCAGAGTTAAACGTTTGCATGCGTATAAATTAACTTGTTGCCTCCTGAAGTAAATAAAAATACCAGCGTTTGGCCACTGACTCTGCAGCGCAGCAATTTTGGGTCTATGATTTCCTTGCGCTGTGGTCAGGCCCCTATAGTGCAAATGCAGTCCAGATGAGATCCTGGTTCATGGTTATGAGCTAAATGAGAGGCTTCAGGACAAATTCCCTCCATCAAACTCCTTCGGCCGAAATCAAGCCCTGCTGGAGCTCAAGCAAAGCCAGTGTAGTGTGCACATGTGCAGTCCTAAATGAGCTCTGAATGAGCATTCCATCATCCCATACTGTGACTGTGACATACTTACATACGCATACGTGCGCACACACACACACATATATATATACAGTTACATATATGTATATATATATATATATGGGCCCAAAAAATGTACACACTTCAACATGAAAAATATTTGCATAAAAGCTGTATTACTGCATACCTGTCTCTACACGTCTCTACACACTGATGCCATAATTCAATTTGGATTTTAAAAAAATGGTCATAGACAACCACTGTTGAAGTGTGTTTTTGACCTCCTCTGTGTGTGTGTATTTATATATATATATATATATATATATATATATATATATCACTTTTTTTTTTTTTTTTTACAGAAACATTGACAAAAGTTTGGGGAAACAATGGCATTTTTAATGGAGACCCATTAGTCTAGTAGCCAAGCAGAAAAATGAGCAAGCATTAACAATTTATGGGAACTTTAGAATTTTTAGAAAAGTATAAACTATTTAGTGAAGGCAACAACATTGCATGAGAAGCAGACAGTTTTCATTAAATTTTGGCTTTGAGCCAAATAAAAGCCGGTGATTATCCATTATGCCATCAGGCCCGATGAGTGCTCTTTGGAGCAGTAGCTCGGAAGTTCCTGTGCTCATCTCAACCATGGTCTCAACACAAATTATGAGCTAAAAAGATCGCCATCTTCAACTTATCACCAGAACCTCACAGGAATTATCGGCATCACAACAACTATGCAAAGGCAAATCTCAAATTCTTTACAGCACATCTGGAATGAACAATAAAGTTATCACATCACTTTGACACATTAAAGGTTTATTAGTTTATTGCTGTGCTGGTGAGGACAACCAGATGTGCTGTATACACTATGGACTCCTCAGCATGCACCTTGACAGGTAGGGTGTATCGGTCCCTCACATCTGTAAACCACACACTCTTATTTCGATAGAAAAAGAGCCTCCAATATTGAGCAGAACTTTCTGAAACCATACAGTTACTGACCCTCTAGTGAACTTTGGACAACTTTTTTTTTCTTTTCAAACACACATATGTCAAGACATTTTATCAACCAAACAGAGCATGTTCTATTTTAACAAAAGCCGTAAAAAGAGATAAAAAGAGGACTTCCCACAGACCTCGTTTTATGATCCACAGAGAAGTGGAGCTGTAATCCCGCTGACATTTAACCTAGCTGTAAGCTTATAAAGCTTTTGTTCTGTTACCTTTCACATTGGTGGTTATTTTATTCAGTGTAGAGGCCAAGAGTCATCCCATACCCCAGGTCGTCCATTTACATTGCCCAGTTAATGAAAAGTTGGTGGATATTTTTTTTTATAGCAAATGCAGCTTCAAAATAAGAAGAAACGTTCCAGAATAATTTCATCAACCCTTTCTGGTGATGAACACCAATAAATCTTGTTAAAGTCTCCTAGACAACAGCGGTTTGTTTACTTTTTTTTCGCATACATCTTTGATATTTGAGTTCAAGTAAGTCAACATTGGGAGGTTTGGCCAATTTCATTGATATATAAAGACCCAAATGAGAAAAACAAAACAGAGGGTTAGCTGTTGTAGTATAATATTTGTCTAGCAGCATGGGGTTGCAGTATGTACTCGTTTTGGACATGTAAATGACAAAGAAACTGGCTTCTTCAACAGCATCCCCCTTTGAGTAACAAAGTTCTTGACATTGTCGAGGCATTAGAATAATTATTACGCCATCTCGTGAACAACACATATTCAGATAAGGACACTTTACAAGGTATTAGAAGGGTAATGATGAAACCTTTAAGGAAGCAAAGCATCAGGACAAAAAGGACAGATAGCAATTGTGTTTAAGGCTATATTGTAGGTAGATTTCATAGACTCATAGTGTGAATCTCACGCATACCAACAAAGTTCCTGAGGATTCAGTGTCAACTACCTGTCACATTGCTTCTAGATAAGTGCATTCACATTCACCACTGCTTATTACTTAAGAAAGGCCCAATGCTCTATATGGTTTTGTTCTAATGACTATATCCAGTACTCCATTTGACACTCTAGTGTGGATGGAACTGAAATTGCAGCACATCTTTAACACTTCAGGGCTTTAGCAGCTCTGCACAGAGTAGCCCCGGTCTTGCTTTTTTCAGTCTAGCAATTAAAGGAGACACATAAACCCATCTACGGCATTTTGACATTTTACGATTCTATCTATTTTTTGTCCTCCTGATTACACATAAATAGATATAACCTATTCACTAAAAGTGGTTACAATAGAAATAAATACAACATCTGACCAGTATACTTCATGTGTGTAAATTGAACTGAAACTAATTGAAAATGTACATCATAAAATACATTAGTTGAACTCCAATTAAAATATTTATTTTCCCATTAGTGGACATAAATATAGATTTTTATATATTTTTTTTCAAAATATGTGTTTTTATCCTTAAATTTTTTTTTTTTACTTAGCATAAATAAAGGGTAGTATTGGGAAATAAAGTGTCTTTGCAAAAGTGTGTTGTAGTGTCCGTGCACTTCAGCGGCACCCACAGCCTTCCACCACCATGTCCTGGTAGTTTTTCAGGATCACTCGCTCATACTCATCTAAATAGAGCAGGGAAATGGGGCTCAGGTCTGTGGGCACACAGCATGCCTTGGGAATGTTACTATTCACCGAATTGACCAGTGTCTGTACAATGGCATGATTAGTGGAGTTTAGGTGGTCTGCCAGTGGGAAAGGACACTCTCCTTGGCAGTAAAAGGCATGGTAGCCTGGTGGTGCCACTATCCAGTCATTCCAGCCCACGTCACTGAAGTCCACATAGAGCGAGTGCCTCTTGCAGTTGGCTTTGTGTTTCTTCTTTGGCTTGTTGACTCGCGCTTGCCGTTTCTCCCGAGAGTGGAGCACGTGTCCTTTGCCGTCGTGGCTGAACGTCACCAGCAGCGGCCTCATCTGAGGCCACGAGTCTGTGCTGTCATGCAGCGACCTGCTGACTCTGACATGTCTCTCGTAGTCGCCTTCTGCTTCGCCTGGGTGAACCACCTCCGCCACAAAGCCATGGTTGGTGCGGCCCTCTGTGGTCCACCGCAAGACAGCAGGACTCACATCAAAGCTCTCCCACTTGCTTAGGCTGTGCTGAACCATCCTGGTGTCTAGAAGTCTCGTGATGGGCTCTTTAAAAGGAAGCACAGGCTTGATGATCTCATGGATGTTAATTCGATGGAGCCCCGCACTGCTGTTGCTGCTACTGTTCGTCATCACCTGCTCCCTGTAAATCCTCAGCTCTGCTGATGTGACAAACTCCTCTCCTGGGATGGAGCTCAGATTAAAGAGGAACCTTTGAGTCGTCTTTCCACTGTGACGTGACAGCTCCTCTGTAGATTCTGGAAGAGATTAAAATATAGTCTCCGAGTACACTCATGCAATTAAATAAGGTGATGCATCCTTAGTCACAAACCTATTTGTAAGTGAGCTAAACGATTCAAAGGTGCACAAGTAATGTAATGTATTGAATGGCAGGGTCTATGAATCATTTCAGTTACTTTCCAGAGGGTATGTTTACACTTACAGAGACCGAGTAACCTGTTGCTCATAACACTGCGTTTTAAATCCCAAATTTAGATCTCAGAATTAAACAAGATTCCCGCAGAAACGTTCAAGGCACTAAATGTCTGTTTTGATGAAAGGCTTTGCTCATATGCAGTGCGTCCTCTCCAACACCCCCCCCCCCCCAAAAAAAAGTTTTGTACTATTATTATTATTGTTGGTATTATTTATGATGGGTTTATCTGGTGGCTAATGAAGCTGTGACTGTGTTTGCCAAATGCTCAGATATGATTTAGACCAAGAAGTGCTCATCATCATAAGACGAGCAGAACTCCTATTGTAACCGAATGCGCCTTTGCTATGCGTTCTGGACCCACGCTACACCTGATGTTCTCTCCAGGAAGGCATTGAGCTTGGCCCGGAGAACTTGATCAGAGGACTCAGGTGAAGGTGAAGGTGAAGTGAGGTGTGATGCCTTACCATCATGATGGAAGCTGCGTACGGTGTTCGCGCGACTAGCGGATGTGTCCGCGCTCCTGCCCACTGCGCTCTTGGCTTTGTGCTGCTTTTGCTCGGCGCTGTTGGCTGAATAGGTGGTGAACAGATCCAGCATGTACTGCGGCACCACTGCTGACCTGCTCGGACTCGGCCTTTGCTTCAGCCCGAACATGGTGAGGAGACGGAGCTCGAAAGCGTCCAGCGCGTCCTGGGAGAGGTGAGGGGTGCTCTTACGGCTCCCGAGCTCCGCCAGGAGACCCGAACAGCCCCCGAAGAAGAGCTGCACGACGAGCAGAGCGAACAGCGGCACCATGATCACTGCGAGGCGGAGACACGAGGCGCAGAAGACGGCGCGATCAAACTGCCACACGCCGGCACGCGCTTCCACGGCTCCTGCTCGAGCTGGCCATTGTTATGACTATTATTATTATTATTATTATTATTATTATTATTATTATTATCATTAATCTTTGCTTTCTTTCTTTCTTATCGACGTTGATCCTTCGTTAATCACTTAACTGGACTGTGCGTAATGTGAATGCATCGGATCTGAGTGATGTAAACACAGACTCTAACTGGGAGCCTGTCATCGTCGGGACTTCTCTCCTTTATTGAACTGCATGGATGAAGGCGCCTCAAAGACAGGAAAAGGCTCCTCGCGGAACCGGCTGTGGTCTGATCACCTTCGCCTGGAAACGTCTCCGGTGGAGGCACGGAAACATCCACAAAGCAAACATCCACAAGAGAGCGTCTCAGATCGGGCATGGGAAAGAAGGGGCGACCTTCTGTGATGGTGCTGCGTGTCCAAGTGGGCTGTGAGGAGAAAGTCCAGCTGAAGGCAGTGCGCAGCCCACTACTGCGTCCCGCTCCTTCCCAACACGCATCTGCTGAGCCCTGAAGTCCTGCTGAAGCTCCAAGCGGCCAGCTTGTTCTCCCGTCGTCTTTTTCCCCTTCTTTAAAGTCTGTCTCACAAAGTGTTTTTCATTTTAGAGCGCGCCACCGCCGCACAGCTGTTATGCAGAAACCGGAAAGGTCCCAAAGCACCGAGCGCCTCTTCGTGCAACATGTTTTCAGCTGTCACTCATTAAAACCCTGGAGAGGAAAAAAAGGAACTACCCGAGTCTTAATCTGGTTGCCAAACACATCCAACAAGCGTGTTGGGATTATTCAGACGCCTTAATGATGGCGCTGATTCGAGTTATAGCTGAGAGATGAAGCTGAAAACTTTTAAGGCTGTTAAAAGAGAGAGAGAGAGAGGCAGGGAGTTAGTGCGCAACAGCCAGGTTGATTGAAGTCCTGCTCTCTTTCTCTGCTCAAGCGTCTTTTTGTTGCTCAGTGATGTCACGAGTGAACACACAACCCGGCAAAGGAAGGGGGGAAAAAAGCTATTCATGCTGTCAAATGGGATTATTAGCTGTCTGGGGCGCACGTTTCCGGTATATTATAGATACGGATACTTTTTCCAAACTAACTGGCTTTTTGTCCTAGTCGGGTTTTTTTTATTGACTGGATGAGTTTTGCTATTTTGGGCACATCAAAGCGAATTAACTGAACATTGTCTGGAAGGAAGAGAGTGTTTTTGTTGTTGTTTAAGGGAGATTAGTAATGTTCAAGTGCACTGGAGAAATTTTGGACGCAGCGCGCCTGCCAGTGGCGATTATCGAGTCTTACACACACACACGCGCGCACACACACACACACACACACGTGTCTAAGGCGTGGGTACAGGTTCAATAAACTTGGCACTTTTTTTTTTTTTTAATCAAAACTTTATTGTATGCATACAAAAGACTAATCTTAACCACCATTCACCTACAACCACACTCATCCACCACCATGTCCTCATAATGCCTGAGCACCACGTTGTCATTATTATCATAGAAGAGCAGGGAGATGGGGGACAGTCTGATGGGAACGCAGCACGGCTGAGGAGTTCCTCTGGGGTCAAACGAGTGCACCAGGGTCTGCAGGATGGCGTGGTTGGTCCCGTTCAAGCTCTCGCTCAGAGGGAAGGGGCACTCTCCGTGGCAGTAGTTCGCCATGTATCCTTGGGGCGCGATGATCCAGTCCTGCCAGCCCACGTCTTTAAAGTCGATGTACAGGCGTCGGGGTTTGCACACGCTGCTGGGAGTGATTGGTAAGTAATACGTGCTGCTGCGCTTCTGCCGTGCTCGGCACTGCTGGGGGTTCAGAGAAACCAACACCAGCGACGCCTCCAAGTCGGGCATCTCCACGTGACCCAGATACATGGGCATGCCGCAGTCCGGCTCCAGCTCGTTGCTCAGGCGGATGGCCTGCAGGGCCAACACCATGCCGTAGTTTTTGCCCGGTTTCCTCCACGACTCGGCCACGTCGGTGACATTAAACCGAATGGTGCCTGGGGTGTACTGGATGGACTGGGAGATCAGCAGCCTGCGAGTGGAGCCATGCGCCATGCCCTTTAACGCGCTCCGTAACACCCTGTAGAGGTGCATGTCGAAGGCGAGGTCTTTCCTTGACGTGGGAAAAGAGTCGTGTTTGAACTTGATTTCCAGCTGGGCCAGAGACAGCTGCTCAATACCGTCCAGGACGGAGATATTAAAGTACAGATGGTGCTCCAGGCATGCTGGACAATCCCTGCTGGAGGCACCCATCACCCTGCCTGTGGACAAACCCCAGAGTTAGAGCTTTATCCGTTACAGGAGACTGTACACCGCTCACACGAGGCCCAGGTTAACAAGGAAAGGTCATGAAAGCTCACCTTGGTCTAGCACATATCTGACGATGTTTCCTCTCACGCCGTACTCTGGGACGGTGCACGCATCCGGCTCGCGCTTCTTCTCGGCCTTCCTGAAGATCTTCCAAAACACCGGGGGCACCGGGCCACGGACCGCCGGTCTCGGCCGACTTAAAAGCCCAAGCGAACTTAAAAACAGGCGCTCCTGAATGTGCAAGTACTCGGTGCTCACGAACAGACAAAACGACAACAGAAATAAAAACTTAAAAACGGCCATATTGCGCGCACAAGCTGCAAGCCACCTCAGTGTGTAGGACTGGGTTTGTTTTGAACACCACCAGACCCGCTCGGTGTGACCCTAAGAGCTCGAGACGGGATGTCTGATTGGTGGAGAAGATAAAGGCGCGCTAATAAACCCGGAAGTAATTGGATATGCAAATGAGATTCATAGGGTTGCTTTGAAGTTAAGGAAACTGCTTCACATGTACACACTGATTCATATTAGATAAACATTGATTTAATTTTCAAAATGTAATTACGTAAGGATGAATATTAGAAAGATGCAATGTTTAGTACAGACCTAGTGTCAGTTAAGTGAGACTTACCTACCACTACTACTACTAACTACTACTTCTTCTACTACGACTACGATTACTTCTACCACTAATACTACGACTATGACTACTACTACTAAGACTAATAATAATAATAATAATAATAATAATAATAATAATAATAATAATTAATGTCACTGTTTGATGGAACTGCTTGGCCAAAATCACTCATGGAAACAAAAGTCAAAATATGCTCATTTCACCCCCACACACTGAATCTGTGTCTAACAGCTTGGCTACTATTGTTAAATGGAGGCCTATACTAATAGTTTGATGAAACCTCATACATTGTGTCAGTATTTTCATATGCCAAACACTTTCTCTAAGTAGTTTTAAAGCATCCACAACAGACTGTCTGGCAACCTAAGATTTTTGGCATCAGTCCATCTGTGTTTGCTGCTGTCTGTCTATTTATCTGTTTGAGAATCTTATTAGCATGCTGTCTCAAGAAATAGTGGTTGAATGTGTGTGGGATCTATATGAAACGATCTTTGTAACCAGCAGATGAAGTGATTAGATTTTTGGAACTGATCCCAACATGGTCAAGGGCAGAGCAAGTTCTTTATCTGTTTTTCTTCAAAAGCTTCCTTCATGTGTGAAGTGTATATTTTTAAGGTATATAAATTAGTAACGAGGGAGATTTGTTGGTGGCAGAGGCTTGACCAATGTTCTAACATGGTACCACTATCTTCATTTTTATACAATATTTCTAAGAAGGAGTAAATCAATTCAATGATGCACAACATAGTCACGCAAAATTATTATCATACAGCAATGCATGTAAAATGATCTGTGGAATGCTTCCAACTGGCAGTCAGGCAAAACGGTGAACATGCAGAAGAAGTTCACAAATTACTTGCTTAATTTCACTTCCATTCAACTAGATTCAGTTGACTTCATTTCAGTCCTCTCAAAGCCGTTCCGTTCCCCCGGGCGGTACAGTGTCCTAGAAATACTTAACACCCATTTCTCTTTGAGTATACCGACAGCTTGGTGGTTCTTTGTGATTTAGTTCTTTCGTCATTTGAAGTGTACCGCCAGCTTTAGGCTGTCACAGTTACCACAATGATAGTCTCATTAAGACAAAATTATGAGACCTACCGCAGTTCTTGAGCCAAAAATTTTAAATCTATAGGCGTATCGTATACCATGAAGCTTTTTATGCATGGTTTTTATGGCATTCTGTAAAAATATACTCTTTCAGACCTCTTGTCCTCCTTGGGTCTACATGTTGCATCCTACTGGTCTACAGAGGAAAAAATGTTTTTCATCAAACACGTTCCCAAGAGCAATGCTAGAAAAGCACTGACAAGACACAACTGACTGATCCATTAGTGTGTTCCAGATTACAGTTTCTTGGCTGAACTCACTGCTTACATTCCACTTGTACAGCACTGACTGAAAAATATAGAACAGTGAGCAGTATACAGGCCTCAAAGGGTGGCTGAAAAATTGGGTTCTGGGACCTGGGTTATCTAGAAATTGTGTAATGTAATTAAGTTAGTGATTTGTCCATTTAAAGAGTGGATTTTGGGTGTAATATTCTGCATCAAATAGCAATTTCCACCATATTTACTGAGTTGTTACTAGTAGTATTTTTATCCATGTCTGTTTACGCTGTGAGAGGGATGTGCATGTGTGGTATGAAACTGCATTGATACCATTACAAAAAGAAACCCAATCTCTGACAAGCCAAGGATTAAATAAGGACAATTTTAAACGAGATATTGTACTCTGCTCCACATCGGTCACAATCACACTTTGTGCTCTGCGTTTACTCATGGACTCCTATTAGATAGAGTTTCAAACACAGAAGCCACAAAAAAAGTTTTGGTTCACATTCAGGAACACAATGAAAAACACCTGTGAAAAACGAGAAGGTCTTAGTCATGATATTTTGTAATACTCATTTTTCACTTTCTAGGATAATTTATCTAGTGTTGTGGCAGATTTGACACTGTCGTCCTGCGAAACCTCTCTTTTTATTTTTTATTAGTCACAGAGAACACTGTGAAATGATTGTTTACACAGTGGTGCACATTACAGCGTTAAATCCATTCGTGGAAATAAAAGCAATTCTGTCACATCGTATATTATTATTATTATTATTAACATGTCTGATTTTTAATATGCTACATAACATTTCACCCATCTGTTCCACTTTTAGCAAATGTACTTTTATATTTATACCAAATATTATTTTTAAAGTTCTCATACAGGTATAATTAGCTCCTAACAGAAATCTAGTATATTTAGGGATATACTTTTAGAATATTCAACATGCAGGTCTTTTGTTATTCGCACCTGCTCTTCACATTGGATCGATTCTGTAGTTATTGGCTAAAGACAACACAGAAAAACCTATCAAATTTTCTACAAATTTACTACTCAGATTAATGTGCTTTATCTTCAAAAGACAAATTTTCTTTTTTCGGTTCACAAAGCTTGGCAAATTGGCTCACATGATATACGGTTGAAATAAAAAGTATGCATCAGGCCTATGACAGGTTCAGCAGTTAGATATGATGCTCGTGTGACAAGGAAAGACCACATTCATTAATGTGATCATCAGCACTGCATTTACAGCATTTATCATTCATCCTTAGAAATGCCCTGGGCAGTTACTAGGCTATTACTTTGAAATATACTTTGGCCTTTATTTTGGGAAATGAAACTAAATCTCATGGCCAGGTACGAACAAATCTATGTAAGAGAGACCAAAAAAATCTTTAAAAAAAACAAAAAAAGTGAACCCCCCCCTTCTTTCTTAAGCCACTGCCACTTTGGGTATGAATGCCAATACAAGTATGGATTAATAAATATAAAGGCATTGTGTTGCCCTGTAATGTTTATATACATATACACACATTATTATATGAGCTATTTACTACGTTGTGTTTGCCTGCAAAACACTCAGTATCTGCAGGCACAAAAAAAGTAATGTGTAAATGAAGCTTAGTGTCATACGATAATGGAATACGCATGCTGTCCTCGCAACGTCTGTCACCCTCACGTAGTACTTCACTCAATTACAGAGTGGAGGCACTCCAGACGTTACATCAATGACACAAACAATCATCTAGTGTCTGCTCCCTTAAAGCAGGGTCAGCCATGGAGGTGGATTAGGAAGATAGCAATCGGGATCACCAGTGAGACACACCAGGAGAACGGCATTGTGTGGAATTCGGCTTAACCGAATTCGGTTTAGTGTCAAGAGGAACACAGTGACACGAGTGTGGTGGTGTTGCTGCTTATCATTCTTCATAGATGAGTTGCAAAGTTTTCTAGATTCCTAACATAACATCAGGACCGTGCACTAGCACATGGTCAATGGTGCATAATAAGAAAGTTTTTCTTTTATTACGCTTGTGGGTCTGGTAATGAAAGAGCTGCAGTGTTACTCATTTGGAGAGTCCCTGTGATACCTAACATCTGCAGTTCTTCACCATTTATCGCTTCACCTTCCCGTTAGTAGTTTTTTCTGTCAACAATAGCATGGTTATACATTTAGAGGGGGATTTTTGTATGGGTTGCAAGAATATAATCATTTATATGTTAATGCTGTAACATCACACACACAGTTTTGTCACTTGATAGTCTTAGTGAATATATTACCTGTATAGATAGTGACCTTACAGTGAAATTAGGGAGAGAGAGAGAGAGAGAACAGCTTCTTAGGATAAAACAGACCTTAACTATAAGAAGTGTATTTTTCCAGAGACATCATGAGGTTAAAAATATTACCTTCTTCCTTTATACCTTGTACTGGCCAATTATACCCAGGTATATATTCACTTCTGGAGTGAAATATCAAAAGGAAGGTAAGCCACAGTTACATCAGTCAGAATTTACATAACTATCTTTTTGAGTTCAGTTTGTAGAAAATGTTTTATATGCATCTTTTTACATGTGCAGCTCTTTAACAGACTGTCTGTGAGAGCTGTGCAGAAGTATTTTCTTTCCTTATAGGGCTACAGTGGAAGCAAAAAAAACAAAAAAAAAATCGTAAAAAAAAAAAAAATCTGATTTTTAAATAATTGTTTCCTGATACAGTCTTGAATCCATGGAGTTTATGAAAGGAAACAATTATCACTTCAATCTACAAGCTGTCTAACGATCTACTGACCTTCAGCAGTATCTCCTGCCAAGAGACCGTTAATGAAGCATGTATTCGAACTTTTTGTTCTTCTGGCAGAGTTCTGATTTAAAAAAATATTACTGCTGAAGGGCGGCACAGTGGTGAAGCGGTTAGTGCTGTCGCCTCACAGCAAGAGGATTCTGGGCTGACTGGAGCCTTTCTATGCAGAGTTTGCACGCTCTCATCATGCCTGGTTTCCTCCAGGTGCTCTGGTTTCCTCCCACACTTCAAAGGCATGCAGATTAGGCTAAAAGATTACTTTAAATTGCCCATAGGTGTGAAGTGTGAATATTTGTTTGTCTCTCAGTGTTAGCCCTACAATGTGGTTTGGCGACCTGCCAAGGGTACCCTGGCTCTTGCTGGGATAGGCTCTAGCTTCCCGACGACCGCAATGTGACATTTCTTTTCAGTTCAATATTTACAATTCAACTTGTCAACTGGTTGCTAGAAACAAGTAAAACCCGAAAACACAAGGACTTTAGAACTCTTGCAATTTACACTTGTGGTATACAGACACTGCAAATGTGTTCTATTTACATACATATATATATATATAATATAATGTATGTAAATATTTAGTCTAAATATAATGAAAAATATAAGTATCATACTTAAGTATAAATAGGGTGCCACAGTTGTACACCATGAAATGTTGCCGCCTCACAGTTCCAGGGTATCAGTTGTGAGATTTGGTTACTCTCTGTGAGTTTTATTTTACCATTTTCTACCTGTGTGTGTAGGTTTCTCCAGTTTCCTTTCAACTCTCTAAAATCTTAGGAAGTGGTTTGGTGATTAATTGACCCTAGGTGAGAATGAATGTGTGAAAGTGTAAATGTAAGGGCTGGCACTCTATACCGGGTGTATTCCCCCTTCACTTTTATCTATGCTGTATATTTTCACATGTTCATGATGTGTTTACATGTTCTCTATTTGTACAATCAGGATTTTAAAGTAAAGTAAAGCGAGAATGACAAATATATTTTGATATGCGCCTCTTTTTACTGAGTTGCATCAGATTTGCTGGCTAAAAACCTGTAGCTGTTGTGAAGACAGAATGCATGGCTCAAGCTGGAAGGGAAGTTTGGACAAGCAATCTACTTTTCACCACATCGGCTTAGCCAGTGGACATAAGCCGCGACTGTCAGTGCATGTGTCATCGATCTCTGTGGCTTGGGCTCTAACTCCCCAGTGGAATGCTGCGGATGTCAGCTATCTTTCCCACTCACCATAAGTTCAACAAGTACAAGAGTTGTGTCATGTATTACAAGCAGGGGGTGGACAAAGTACTGAGGAATTATACTTAAGTGAAAATATAGGTTACGCATGGGAATGTTGCTCAAAGGTGAAAGTATCCAGCCAAAATGCACTTAAGTGAAAGTTAAATTTTCATTTTAAATATAATAAAAATGTAATAATAAAAAAAAAAATAAACTAAAATGTTTACTGAATACTAATATGTAAGAATAAAAGCATTCCACTTTAATAATGCTTAAAAAAGTATAAAATAAGGAGTATATGAAGTATATAATATAGAGTATATAAATGCAGTAAAATACTACTTGGGTATAGAGTTGAAGTACAATTATTCAGTTTTTCCCCCCCTGAATTAAAAAAAAACTGAATTAAAATGAATCACGTGTGCCATTAATGATATGCTGAATAGTTTCATTTCTATATCATTTTTGTTTTTCTTTTTGATTTATTTATTTATTTTTAATCTGATTTTAAAATGATTGCCACTCCTCAATTAATATTTAATGATGCCTCCCTTGGAAAGAATAAAAAGAGCCGAGCCTTTCTCTGTAATGACTAATAAGCTTGGAGGCATTTAGAAAGAGATCTTGGGCCACATGTCTGTGCTGAACGTGTCGAGTTCCTTTAAACACTTTGGCTTGACTTCTTGTGGACTTCCCTCTTCAAATTTTTAGCTCAAAGATTTTCATCAGGGTTAAAAATCCAGTACATTGAAATTTGGCCTTTCCTTAACTGTTTCTGTGTTAAATGGGACGTACATTTGGAATCACTTTGTTGTAAGACATATCTATTTGTAAGACAAATCTAATCTACATACAGCATCTGTCATAATAATTCAGAACGATGGGTCTTCTATAAACTAGTTTAAATATTGTCATTATCGACACATTCCGCTAAATAAGTAAGAAATGACCCACATTACATCACCACACTGCACAGTTCATAGATTAAGCAGACTGCTGAGATTTATTTTTTTAGTAGCTTGCCATGTGCATAAGGCAGCGTGTTTGTCAGCCTTCTGATTAGCAGAGGAATTATTTGTCTCAGTACTTCTTGAGGAACGGCCTCGCCATCTTTAGAAATGTACCATCCGTCCTCCTGACATCTGCTCGGTCACGTGTTCAACCTCTTTGTGAGCATATGCTGCACAAGAATGGCGACGGGTTATTGGTTCAAAAGGATGTGGTGGCAGCATGTGTGCGCATTACAAGGGCCATTTCCTTGCCTTGATCTTCTCCGTGTTTTATGATGGAAAGACGGAAGGAAATAAATACATAATCATTCAGCCGTTATATGTAACTACTTTCAACACGTGGGCTTTTTCACCAACATGTTTGTGTCTACACGGGAGCTTGATTTAATCATCCCATTAAATTGTGGACAGAAGTTATTCTGTGGTCAACTTTGGAAAGGATGTGCTCACACTCCATTATAGCTCCAGCTAAGCACAGTACAGCATGTTTATGTGTATCTGCTGCTAGATATTTCAGGGTGGATTTCTTCCTGTAAAAACCTCTAAGGCTATGTTTATAGTGAAGCAAATTATGTGAATATGCCAGCTAAAGGTTTTAGAATAGAGGAATGGTTTTTGGATGGTGCAGTTCTAGGAACTTTTGGTAAAAGTCGCTTCAACATGGATGAAACATCTTGTAGTTATGGGAACGCAAAAACTCACTCAAAGGTTTCTGTTAACTGGGCAACTGATGTCCAATCGCTTACAGGAAATTCTCCTGAAATCTGTGTGTGAATAATCCCACTAATTAATTTTCACGTGCCTTTTTTTTTTTGTTTTTTTTGCACACATAATTAGTTTTCCACAAGTGATTTTCTTATACATGGTTCGTTCATTTTCACATGTGGTTTTATGTAGCACGTACAATACTATTCGCATTACCTTACATACATTTACACGTTCAAATGCAATTTCAGGGCATGCGTGTAGAAATGAACTTGCTCCTTGTTTTCTTGTGATCACATATCTCCCAAAGCGTTATGTGAAAACACATGATAACATATGAAATGTGATTTTTTTTTTCCCATAAGGAAAGGATATTGTGAAGCAAACCATTCCGACCTCATCTTGCCAGAATATTTCAGGAACATTATTTGCTGGGCACGGTAACCATCTTAAAACCCATCAGCTACATTACTTTTAATAATACCGCTTTCTATAAGCTGGGATGTGTCGACGTGTTTTGTAAGGTGCTGTAATGTTCTACAGCCTGTTTCCCCATTGATCCCTTCCTGCTGATGAGATGCTCCCTGAGCTGCTCACAACAAACAGTTTTACTGTTCTCACTGGTTTATTATAATTCTCATCACAGCAGGCTTTTCAAAGCTTGTGGAGTGAACAAGTGTGATGTGGTTCACCAGAACCGTCCTGAGATGTCCTAAGGCTAAACACTTAACAATATAAGGCCAATCGTTGCTTCAGCTGCTTTCGCCACAATGCGCAGAAGTCACCGAGAGCATTGCACACATTCCACTTTAATTGTACACTTGTTGCCTTCAAAGGAAAGAAGCTGTAGTCTAGATTCAAGGAATCTGGGATACAACAATAAGCCACACATCCGTCCAGCCCAAAGCCGCAGGCTATTTAAAGGTACGGTAGGCTGTACTTTTTCGCCACTAAATGAAGCACCCACCCTTCCGCTACGCTACATATTGGAAACAGATGCTGCTGGTTGTGATGCTCGACAAAGTTCTGTGCCTTGTGTCTTTCTGTTTCTTTCCTTGAGAACCAAGGACGCAGTGTTCAAATACACGCAAAACCACACTCAAGAGTCAGAGATTTGTTGAGGCAGTTGCACGGACGTCAATTAGTGGATGTATTACTGTCTGTATGCTAGAACCACGTTTCTTGAAGGAAGACTTTTAACTCCTTTTTAATGACTGCTTTACTGGTTAAGGGGGATCCAGAGCCTAATGTGGGAACACTGGGTGTGAGGCAGGCAATGTTTTTGGGAGGTAGGAGGAAACCAGAGAACCCAGAGGAAACCCACACAGACACAAGGTGAAGATAGGAATCTCCACATAGAGAGTAACCCAAGCTCAGGTTTAAACCAGATTCCCTGGAGGTGTGCGGCAGAAACCCTACCCACTGCACCACCATGCCACCATGGAAGGTTTTTAGATTTTATCTATGTATGGTTTGGCACATTACTTAAGGAGCAAATTGTTGAACCATATTCAGGTGTGAGTGTGAATGAACAAAGTTTATCATCAAGAGACTTCCTCTCAAGGCTCACACTACACTGTATGTGTAAGTTCTCAAGAATATAAGCAGTAAAATTCGTTGACGTCAGTGCTCCTTATTTCAAACGGACGAAAACCAGCAACGATATAAAAACCGAGTTTCTCCTGGTTTGGCTTTAACTGAAACTCCAGTGCAAGCATTTGCTAGCTCAGTCTTTTTTTAAACTCCCATTTGTATGGAAGTTTAGGATTAATTATTTCCCTTTCCGTGGCCCCACTGTTTGGGTGTTTGATCCGCTCAGCTGTGTCGTGGGACTACTGTTCAGCCCACCTTTGTAACTTGAACAATTGTGGCATCTGCTTCTCATTAAAAGACCTTCAGCTTGATGTCTTGACAGCTCTATAGCCGTTGAACGACAAGGATCTAAAAGCTTTATGGCAGCATGTTTTCTCCTACGTACAGCGGTCAAAAGCCGGGCGCCAAGAATCAGCATTCACAAGTTTGTCAGTAAACTCAAATGTAATTTGAAGGTTTTAAAGAAACAAACAGGGCTTTTTTCCAATTTTTGGGGTTCTTGTAAACTCTGAAATTCTGACTGCCAAGCATTCACTGAAACACATAAACCTATTCATTATGAACAAGCAATATTCAAAGGCCTGGAGTTTGTAACAGGTAACAGCCCTACAGGCTACACAGCCATGCATTCCACAGTGCAGTTTTCACATTTAGGCCAGCATGTTCCCGCTGCAAAAGGATGAAAGGAAGAATTGAATGGGAGGCAGGTATATAATCATTGCTGGCAGAACAGCAGGTGATGCAACCCATTCTGAGGATTTATAGGCTGACATGTGGAGACATGTTCAATGCTAAAGTCTTGAAATAAGCACAGGAGAGGCAGACTGTATACTGTACTACCTCTGAGGCTCAGAAGTCTAATGGAGTTACTGGCCTGTTCCGAGACTCACCACAAACCATTAATTTATTCGCTGTGCAGTACAGGTGCATGGGCACAGTCAATTTTTGTAACATGACTCTGTGACACACTCATGATTTCTTAATCAGCAGTACATTTTTCATTGGAAGATTACCACCCCCCTTCGATTATTAGGAGCAGGAAAAGGACAAAGGTAAAAAAAAATGCACTTTGTTGGCACCTGAAGAAATCCAACATCGGGGGGAAAAAAGAGAACGAGAGATCTTTTTGTTGACACAAAGGCCCGTGCTGATGTGGATCAGTGAATGAACAACATAATTACACTGTCCATTCATCAGTCTGCCCTGTTACTGAACACTCCAAATGAATACAGCATTAAAATGGAAAAGGGGAAAGTACGGCTCCTTCAATGGGCTCTGAACATGCAGCGGCTTGATCCACGCAAAACCACCGTGCACTGGTGTGACAGTCCATCTGCAACATCCCTCCTCTATTTTCCACCTCAATCCCTGCTTCTTTTTCTCTCTAGTTTCTACTGTATAAGAGGCAGGTGCCTGTGCCCCAGGGGCTTGGGACAGCTGCCATATTATTTTGTTTAGAAAGACAATAGGACCAGTAAGGTTTCAGATTACTGAGGATGCAAAATAAGACACCAAGATGTGTTCGCTGTGGAGTTGGGGACTTCTTCCCACCTTGTCCATGAAGAAAAAAAAAAAGTTAGCCAAACAATACTGGTATTATGAAGGGCATGCTTGTTCCTTACACAATTGTCACAGGTGGTTAGGTGAATAAAACACGTCATTTATGTGTTGATGCACGTCTCACTCCTCCCCGGTGCTCGGGTTTTTAACCTCTTTCTCTTTTTCGCAATTCTCTCACAAATATGTATAGGACTGCTCGGACAAGGTCTCGAGAATGTGAGAGTTCAGAAAAGAATCAAGGAATGGGCAGACCTGTGATCGGAATTAAAGGTGTTGAGAGGATTGGCCCTGAAATTGAACTTTAATTGTTTAATTGGGCCATTTTTGTATTTGAGCTTCTTCATACCAAACGTCTTCTTGCCAATTAGAACATTAGTCCGTTGGCGGTGAATCAGCAGTTTAACACATATAATTGCAAGCTATTGCGCCTAACTGTCAGCAAGCTCATAGAGGCTCGATGTAGGCGTATTTCGGTACTGTTGACGCACGCTGTGCAATACAAACTGAAAAATGGTTTGGCTTGAAAAAGCATGTCTTAAGTTGAAATCATGATTAAGCATGTCCAATGGCTGTTAATGATAAAGCCTGGAAGCAATTTTCCTTTTCTGAGATGTGAAGCTTACAGGTTAGAGGTCACTGTAAGTTTCACTAGTTACAAATATAGACTGATTTTAGCATTAATACTTTAAGCCAGATGTGTTTCGAGTACAATTTGCACAAGGGTCATCAGGAGGTGAAACAGGAAGGACTGAAATATTATTGCAAATTATATAATTTTGCTGATGTACTCTAGACTCTAGTCACAGTGGCTCTTCATAAAGCCTTTCTAATGACAAGGTCATGATAAACATGTTCACTACTACTACTACTACAAACAGTAATAATAAAAATAATAATAATAACGGGCAGCACAGTGGTGTGGTGTGGTTGTTAGCACTGTCACCTCACAGAAAAAAGGTCCTGGGTTCGATCCCCTAGGATCAACCTGGGTGCCTTTCTGTTTGCATGTTCTCCCCTCTGTCCATGTGGGTTTCCTCAGGGTACTCTGGTTTCCTCCCACAGTGCAAAGACATGCACAGAAGGGATTAGGCTAACCAGCTACTCAAAATTATCTCTGTGTGTTGTCCCTGTGGTGGATTGGCGACTTGCCCAGGGTGTACCCCGCCTCTCTCCCAAAGTCAGCTGGCATTGGCTCAAGCTTCCCCCTGCGACCCTGAACATTAAGGATTAAGCGGCAGAAAATGAGTGAGTATGAATAATAATAATAATAATAATAATAAAGTCTTGGATCGTCTTCTGCCGCTCAATCCTGTTCAGGATCGCGGGGGCAAACTGGCACCAATCCCATCTGACATCAGGCGAGAGGCCAATCCATCGGAGGGCGACGCACAGAAACAGACAACCATTCATACCTACGGGCAATTTAGAGCAGCCAATTAACCTAAGCCCCTCTGTGCATGTCTTTGGACTGTGGGAGGAAACCGGAGTACCCGGAGGAAACCCACACGAAAACGGGGAGAACATTCAAACTCCACACAGAAAGGCACCTGTGCCGAACCCAGGGCTCGAACCCAGGACCTTCTCACTGAGGGGCGACAGTGCTGGCCACTATGCCACCCATCATAGTAAAGTTTGCCTGCTATATAGTTAAGATTCATCCGTTTACTACGATTCAGTTATCTTGATATGAGTATTAACATCACAAACAACACTTAATGAAAAAAACATAAAACTATTTCATATCAGAAAGTCTGTCACATTTTTGCATGAGCGCCAGATTTTATGTTGAACCATTGGGCAATGCTGCCCTCTGCTGAGAACAGACCCATCATAGCTTCAGGTTGATTATATATCATGAACATAACTGCATTTCCTATATTACTGGTATAAATTAGGTTAAATTGCATCGTTAACGCATATGCAAATAAACCATCCCTCTTTAAAGTGATGGTTAAAAGTTCCATTGTGTGTGAGGCAGGAATTCATCCTGGATGGGACTCCAGTCTGTTGCAGAGCACTATCCACACACACATTCAGCGTAACCTATTTATCTTTTGCCCTGATTTTGGGAGTAGGAGGAAACCAGAGGACCCAGAGGAAATCCACATGCAGAGAATATGTGAAATCAACTCAGCCATGGACCCTGTACCAATGTAATGGCAGCATAAATCACAATGGTAATATCCATCTATTATCTATTCTGCTTATCCATCAGGGTCACATGGACAGGGGAGCCAATCCTAGCTGACTTTGGGCAAGATGAGACGTACATCCTGGGCAGGTCAGTGATCTATCACAGGGCTAACACAGAGACGAACACCCATTTACACTCATACATTCACACCTATCGGCAGTTTAGACTAGCCATTTGATCTAATTTTCATTCTTTGGGCTGTGGAAGGAAAACAAAACACCCTGTGGAAACCCACACACACACTGGGAGAGCAAGCCAGCCACCATGTCGGCTATCAGGTTCAAACAAGGAACCTTTTTTCTGTGAGGTGGAAGTGCTAAGCACTGCACCACCATGCCACACCAATTTGTATTATAATTGAATTAGTATCAATAAATAAATACATTTATTATCATTATCATTATTATTATTATTATTCCTTGATTGCAGATCCAGGAACAAACTTAAACATCGTAGGGCTCAGTCAGCCCGTCCTGCTCCTTCCCTGTGCCTGTGTATGTGTGACGACTATGAGATCGTCCGTGTCGTGCCATGTGCTCGTACAGAGATCAGAGGCACTGGGCGCGTGTAGTGAGTCACACTTGATTTCTGCCTTTACATTTATTAAATACTCTGTCATTAGATTACTCAGATAGCAAGGAGATCATGGATTACTAATGACACAGAGAAGACACCACAAAACACAAGGAACATGACTAAACTTTACTAAAAAAAAAAAAAAACAACCATGCAAATGAGCTCTTTTCAGCAGTATTTCATAAACATTTAGTTGAAATATAATGCTGACCTACAAGGCAAACAGTAATGATACAGTAGATAAAGACAAAAAAAATCAAGAACCGCTTTGGGATAAGCTGCTTTTAGCTTTCAGCTCTTAGTTTCCAGTGGAAGCAGAGCTTTTACCAGGAACACTGGGTGTGAGGCAGGAATACACACTGGGCACCATGCACACATATTTACACAAGCCATTTCTTCAGGAGGTGGGAGGAAACCGGATAACGCAGAACACTCCTATGTGGACATGGGGAGAACTTTTTTTTTTTTTTTTTTAAATAATGCTAATGTAAAGCCTGTTGTTTACACAGCTAACGTTTTACACAGATTTTTAAAAATAGTGGTTGCCGGTGTTGCATTGGCTCATGTGTTTAACCAGTCAATGTAGACTTACGCCACTTGTGGTTGCATTTCTACTGGGAGAGTAACTACCCTGAAGTAGGAGCTAAAAAGACTCTCAAAATCACATTCGAAGAATTATGATTGTCCTCAATTCCTGCAGTGTGGACACACAAAAAAGGGGTGCTTCTTCCAACAGTTGCTTATTGCATATCACCTTGTGCTAGTATGTCCACTAAACTACTGATTGACCCTAACAGTTAATATAATTATCCTTTTTGCATGTATGCATTATGTACCTCCACTGGATGCACCTTTTCTTGTCTATCCATGAGTCAGTGATGTGTGGTGAGGTTGATGGCTGGTGAGGCAGTAGCATTTCGTTATGTGATTTCTGCATTCATTTGGTTTTCTTCATTAATCTCTCAGTTGCCGGTG
>JAQLOM010000005.1:8174909-8186103 GCA_030068315.1 Chrysichthys thysi
TGTGTGTGTGTGTGTGTGTGTGTGTGTGTGTGTGTGTGTGTGTGTGTGTGTGTGTGTGTGCGTGTGTGTGTGTGTGAAAGTCGAAGGAAAGCATAGATTTTCGAAATATTCCAACCAACTCGTCTGGCACCGACACCCATGTTGGTCACTGATATCACCAACATTTTCCCCATTCTGGGGTTTGATGTGAACATTACCCGAAGCTCTTGAGCTGCATCTGCATGAGTTTATGTACTGCATTGCTGCCACATGATTGACTGATTCGATAATTGCATGAATGAGCAGGATTAATGGTGTGCAAACAAAAAAAAGATTTTGGTTATTTTTTATTTTATTTTTTTAATTTTTTTTATTTGGGGGGGGGCACAAACTGGGCCTTTTATAAATGTACACATGAGTTATGCTGTTATCCACAATTGGTGGTGTACTGAGTGGCTGAATGAATTAATTGGTCTAGGAGGTGCACTGGAGACTTATGAACTCTTAGTAATTAATTGAACGCTTGGCAGAGTGCACTTCGTATGTGGGTGCGAAGAAACCATTATCACCTCCTCTTAGAAAGGAAGCTGAATGTAGAGTGTACTTGCCTTTGGGTGTTTTATTAATAGAGATCAATGATTGTCTGCGTTACATTGTGCTGTACCGGAGCTGCTACTTTCTAGCTTGTAACCTATTGCTTTTAGCAGACAACATGGGGCTCCTTGTAAATAGCCTTAAATGAATGAATTTGGATTGGAATATGACATGGCAACGCATGATGTTCAAAATGATATATGAACCTATAAATATTAATACATGTGTTTTTACACAAATACTCAGATATGCATGAAAAAAAAAATATGAATGACAAAATATGTAGATATTTGCCAAAAGATGAAATAGGGTCTCTATAAATGTCAAAAAATGTAATCATATATTGCATTATCCAAATGCTAAATAATAAATTAGTTAATTAAAATAAATAAATAAAATGATAGCAAGCAACGTTTTTCTGTGTTTTTCTCTTACAGCTCATTTGAATGGTAGCCTTTCTTGACCTAAGGATTTTGTTCAAGCAGCAGCAAATGGATATTTAACTGCTTTTGCAGTTTTTGTCGACTAACCCAATGTCGTATAGGAGCTTTTCATTGCTAGTGGAGCATTTAGTACCATACAGGTATCTTTCCCAGGATCTGATCATGATCCACTGATATTACTGCTGAACAGGACCAGCAAGCTCTGACCTTTGGCTGAACGTTATGGGTCTGCATGTACAAGTAAGTGCTCTTTTCCACTGGTGATTATATGATTGCCTGGAAACCATCACTGCTCATTTGGATGAGGCTCATGTAATTAGGCCAATTAACCAATTTATATATGGAAACAGATCATTTAGTTAAACAGTCAGCTTTCAGATGATTGGCACGCATGAAAAAGATGCAAAAATCGTCTAACTTCTGTAAGCTGCTCTGGATAGAATAAATGATTTTATTTTTTGACTTGAGTGTTTAAGAACTTTTTAGTGGTAATTCATTACACATAGGCCAAATTCCCCAAGCCATGCCCATAATACACAAATGAAATGAGAGACCATCAGAAATCAGGGCAATGGCTATTAAAAAAATAGCTACCTGTCTGAAAATTTACATACCCACCAGGGATTTGCATCTCCATTACTGAAGCCGATGCGATGCATGTCTTGATGCGATGCCAACAATCCGATACATTAATGTTGCATATACAAAACCTGCTTATATAATATAATATAATATAATATAATATAATATAATATAATATAATATAATATAATATAATCACCCTGTTACAATGCAGTGTGATTCAACACAATTTGATTAAACACAGAGCAATTCAAGGCGATATGATGTAAAAAAAAAATAAAAATAAAAAAATAATGATGTGCAATTCAGAATGGTAGCTCTTCCTCTGCCATGATAATCCTCCATGTGACTTAAGGAGGGTCCAGCGCAAGAAAGGACACGCCTCTAACTCATGCGAAACTTGGCTGAGAGACTTAATGAGAATTGGCTACTAACAGCAATGGAGATATTAATCTAATATTATTGGTCACAAATCTAAATAATAAAGGCATAAGTACTCTACTAATTATACTGTATGTTAATTAATCAGCTTTTACCGAAACAAAGATGTTAGAAATGATGCATCCCAATGACATCCCAAATTGTATGCAGTGCAGACTTTTTAAAAACCTTTGAAAAAAATGAATTTCAATTACATGATAACCTAGTAAATTGGTGCACTGTGGCGAATCAGTGAATCATACCAGCCCTAATATCAAGTATTGAGACAATAGTTAAAAAGGAGAAAACAAACAGAGCTGTAATAAACCTCACTGAAAGAGAATGCAACTACATTTTACCCACACACTGTAAAGAGGATGGATGGAGAGACGCAAATTTCTTCAAGTTGCACAGTTGGAGAGTTGCAAAAGATGGCAGCATTTTTGGGGTCACCAAGTCTGCCACCTCTATGCCAACAAAGTGTTTAGGAGGCACACCCAAAGAAAGCATTATTTTTCCCCTTTCAGCAAAAACATGTGCCTGGAGTGTCACTAGATCCTACTGGATCTTTGACTGGAACCAGATTCTGTTGACAAAATAGAACATTTTAGCAACATGCACTGAAAGTGGGTTTTGGCGTAAAAAGGATGGTTATACAGAGAAGGACCAAATCCCCAACGTTAAGCATGATGGAGGATCTGTGATATTGTGGAAGTGTCTTTTTTTTTTTTTTTTTTCCTCCAAAGGCCCTGTTAATATACATGGCATCATGGACTCCATGAAGTACGGAGCGACCAAATGAAAATCTGACTGCCTCTGCCAGGAAGTATAACGTATAACATGCATTCAAAAAAAAACACAGAATCCGACGTTCAGAAATCCAAAATTGCTTAATTATAGTCAAACTATTGTTACTATAGATCAGTGTACTTGGCAAGACATCCTGAAATAAGTTGGTTCCAGTTTAGAAATAAGTTTAATAATGTCAGATTTGGTATCATGTAATCTTCTAATAGGAAATGCTGTAGCATTCTGACTATATTCAAGAAATTTGATCTGGCTAAGATCAAATTTTTTGCAGTGCAGCAGAACAGAGAGAGCTTTGGACTCTAGAGAATCTGGATAGTTTCTGGATTGAGGGATGTTTCAGATTTCTTGCTGTTTATTCCCCGATCTCATCATGTTTATGCAAGAAGAAAATGTCATGCTATGCTGGCGAAGGGGGTCGGCAAAGTATGAAATGCAGGAATGACAGTAGCATTAATAAACTTATCATCTATCTACCTATCTATAAAATACATATTTTTCCCTTTGAATATATTAATTGTCAGTGTGAGATTACACTAATTTACCACAGTCTTTTTTCAATAATCTGTTTTATTCATGCAAGGGTGAATTTTGGAGATGACTTTATTTATTGCACTTTATTAGAAACTTGCTCAATATGACAACAGTTAAATCGCCACCTCCTGTTCCTTATTCGCTTCTACTGTATTAGGTTTGGTCTGATCAGCCATGTGTGTGTTTAGTGTGACAGTCCAATTGAAATGTTGAATAAATGCAGCACAGCGTCAATTTCAAACACAGGAAGCTTTACACTTTACAGCTGGGATTGTCTGTCTGATTTTTCTGAATACGCAGTACAGTTTCTGCACAAAGTTAGGTGCTTTCCCCCCCAACATCTGTAGCTTACTGACTTGTGTGCGCACAATACAGACAGTTTTTTTCCCCCCGCTTTCACTCTGTCTAATTTTAGTCTGGGAAATTTTGTTTCGTATTGAAATTAATCAAGAGGCCGTCCGTAACTGCAGAGTGCTGCTGTTAGCTGTCATCACACACCATCTTCACTAGCAAGAACGGAGGTGTGTAGACCTGTTGAGCAAGTCTCTACTGAGCTTTTTGAACATGCCTCGTTATTTTAAGACGTTCATCACTTTGTGCATCAAAACCATGATATCTCTGTTAGCATGATGCACGAATCGCACCTCATTAGAACTGCTGTTGTTTTAAAATACACACCCTGAAGGGTTGTAGATATTAACACCTACACTTAAATTCTTTCACACCAGGTGCCTGAGACATGCCATTTCTGATGATATCTGTACTTTTAAAATGCCATCAGGATTTGCTGATTATAAATATTAATTATGGGATTGCTATAATCCTTGTTTCAGGTAATGCTTTTTTTTTTTTTTCTTTGTTTGCTAAATGCTTAAAACCTATCACTTGGGTGTTGTGTGATGATGAATGTTTCTTTTTTGCTCCATCCCCAAAAGAAAAGCAGCAGTGTGTCTGACATACCCTTGGACAGATTGTCGAGGGCTCGGGCAATTAGGCCTGCTCCATGGTGCCTGTGTTGGGAGAGAGCCTTGTTATCTGGATTCTGTTGATTGCACTACACTGCTGCTGATTGTCCGTTATTCGAGCTTTACGTGGCCCTCACGCTGCTGGCCTTATTCAGGCAAACACAGCTGCATTTTATCCTCTTTTATTGACTGACCATATATAGTTCTTTCCACCAAATATCATTCAAAGGCAATGATATAAAGATGTTACGTCTGTGAATTTGCCTCCCCAAATAGATATTAAACAAAACCTATGTCGTGTGTGCTGTGGTTGTGTTTTGTACCATAAAAAAGAAAGTCTGTGCCAGTTTGGTATGTGAGGTAATATGTACCATAGCATTACAGATGCTTGTCTGTATTATATGTATAGATTTCTGTGTATACATAAAAATACATAGAGTTTTGGAATCAAAGTCATACTTGGTCATGATTCACCAAAGAGCCAACAAAACATTTCATGGCTCAGACCACCTCACCCTAGACACGCATACATCATGAGGTAAACTCGTCTTTTTTTTTTTTTTTTTTTGCACTGCAGAGCAATCACACTCTCATTTTCTTGCAGAAATGCATATCTGGTTTTCCAATAACGGCTCATCCCACCAGAGTTTTATTCCTCTTACAGGAACATTATGGTTGGTCAGGCAGGCCATGTCAGACTCTCGTTAGTATGATATCTCAAGAATGAATGGTTGAATGTTTACAGGATTTATATAGATTTTAGCATTATAAATAGCAGATGAACGGATTAGGCTTTGGAATTGATCCAGACATGGTCAAGGTCACATCAAGGTCAAATGTCTGGAATTGTTTTCACTGTTCAAGTGCTTCCTTCCAAGTTGTCGTGCAGAGATGTTACTTACAAACTTGTATTAAGTTTGTAAAAAAAACAAAACAAAACCAAACAAAAAAAAAAAATGGTTCATTGTTCCAAGATTCTCTATAGCACAATATCTCAAGCCCAAGAGGTTGAATGTTTGTACAGAGGTGCCCCACTTAACGAACGTTCCACATAGCGAACGCCGCTGCGACCGCATGCGGGACTCGCAGAACAAACGAGTTTCGCAAGTCGCACGTGAAAAATCAAGTTTTACACCAAAAAAATGGCTGAATCCAGACAGATGTGTTTCAGACGAAGACAAAGCATCATCAGCAGGGGGTTCCAGTTTCACTTTCACTTTCAATTTTCTCGATTTTTTTCGCGCCGACCTGGAACAGATTATACGATTTCCCGTAGAAGTCTATGGGAAATTGTGTTTTGCACAATGAATTCCCCGCACGACGAAGGCGCCGCTGGAATGGATTATGCGGGGTACCACTGTACAATTTAGATGAACCATCACTGTAACTAGTAGATGAATTGTATTGGAAATACAGTAGAACCTCTGGTCATGAACTGGTTCCGAGACTCTGTTCGTGACCCGATTTCTTTGTGACCCGAATCAATTTTTACCAAGGAAATGAATGTAAATACAATGAATGTGTTTCAGCCCTCAAAAACATGTTTTTAGAGTGTATTACGGGTTTATGTGTGGCAATAAAACATAGAATAAAATTAAAATAACCTTAATTATAGAAAAATAAAACAAGATTAAATAAACAGATCATTTTAATGCACATTACCTTTGTGGTGGATACGTAGTTGCTGGTGTAGGTGGACGGTGGCGGAAGGATATGGTGTCGGTTCTCGTGTTTTGTGAATATTTCTTTATTTCAACTGTTATACACTTAGACTTCTTACTCTCACTACCATTTCCACGTTCCACTTTCTTGGGGCCTGTACTGAAGGCTTATGGTGCAAGAATGCAGAGAAACACAATGAAAAATTGCACTGAACATGCTTGCACCATGAATACTTGACCGGAACTGAATGTTTGTGCTGCGGAGCGTGTGTGAAGCGGTGGCGGAGGGATATGGCTTCTTACTCTCACTACCATTTCCATTTTCTTGGGACCCATAATGAAGGCTTATAGAGCAAAAATGCAGAGAAACACAATGAAACAATGCTGTGAACATTTTTTTAATGAGTTTTAAGCACAGAAAAAAATTCAATGTTTTGAAAAATCCTTAATTATACAAAAACCTACTGTAAACAACCAAGAAAACTAACCTTGCATGAGTCGACTTCTGACATTAAGGAAGTGAGGAGGAAGATGGGCGGAGAGGAGGTTACTGTACAGCCAGTGAACACACGTCTGACCAATTAAAGGGACACGCACACATCTTTGTTAGTTGTGCAATATGCAAACAGAAAATGGGAAAACATTGGCGCGCGTACGAAGCGGAAGGGGAAAATGGCCGGGGATGTGGCTATTCGGCACTCGATTATGTGGTCATGACCAGATGCAAAATTTTGGTGGATTTTGTGGTCGGGAACCGATTTGTTCGTCTTCGGAGGCGTTTATGACCAGAGGTTCCACTGTACATGTGTTCCTCTATATTGAGGTTACCGTAGGCGTACAGGAAGGACTAGCCATGTTGGCAGTGGCGGCAGCTCTATCCACGCCATTGGCATTGTATTCTGCTGCTGGTTTATTCATGAAAGAATATAATGTCAAACTTTTAAAACATTTATAGTTACATTTATGTGGAACGTCTGCAGGATAAGTTAGTGCCAATTAGCATGTGCAATATCCCCACTATAAACCATTGTTCCTTCAGTCTTTTTTTTTCCTCTAATAAGACAAGAGACACAGAGCTTGTCATGTTACAGAAAAAACTCAAGCTCTCATTTGTCTGAAGACATAACACTTTTAATTTAAAGAAAGGCTGCTAGTTTAATGCTGTCATAGAAACACAGAAGATGTAAATCATATCAAAATCTCTCCAGCGTTATATGTACTATTTCTTTGTTAAATGTTGCTCTTTCCAGTCCATAATAATGACAATGACAAACGCAGCACGTCTCAGTTATTTCTGTAAAAGTAAAAAAAAAATAGACTGTAGCAAACAGCTTACACAAAAACTGTCTGACTTTGTTGAAAAGAAACGCCGTTGTCAGTAATTTTGGACAGCAAATAAAAAAAATCTTACTGCTGTTAATATATTAGACTTAAAATATTGCTTGTTTTTTTTCAAGCATTAATGCATTTCAGTCCTCTGCTGTCCTTTGATGCCTTTTCACGTCATTTGCTTTTAGTGATTTAAGTACTTTATTTTTCACATTATAGGGATTTTTGGAAAATCCCCACTGGATTAGAGATTTTGCATTAGAGTCTGGTAAAGCGATTTCAAAAGAAGAGGCATTGTTGTCCTGGATTTGTTTGGTCTTTTGACTTTTTCTCTCTTTTTGTGTGTTAAAGCAGATGCACCATCACACAACAAATTTAAAAATACATCTATTAATACTTTGAGGCTTATCCTGTACACGGATAAGAAAATGGGAAACAAAAACCAGAAGAAGCAAAAAATCACTGAAATGAATTGGTACACGTAAGAAATAATCTCGAAGCTGTATTTGCACTCTGACTCACTGTCTCCCAGGGGTAATGTTTTAAAAAATATCCCCATAAGCAATACCACTGATTAAAAAAAAGTGGATATGAGTGAAATGTATTACTCATATACTCGTTTCTTTTTGCAAAGCCTTCATTGCTCTTTTATTATTAGGGGGCTGATTATCGATGGTTTTTTCTGACCGCACTTCTGCTGACTAGACATAAATATATCTGACCTTTTGTAGCCCTTTATTCTGTCTTTAAAGGTTGAGCACAATGCAATGTCTCCATTTACAGCACAAAGGGGCTGGAAAGATTCAGAGTCATATGTGTCTGGTCCCCAGATAAAAGCCTAGTGCATCCGGGAAAAAATATATTTTATCAGTCTTTTCAGAAGCACAACACTGGTCATATCACCTCTTCTGCCATATGTCTATGAAAGGTTTCAGACAGTCAGCGAATCATCATGCAGAAGTCCGTCAAAGTGCCTGAACTTACTAAAAAGGGATCTTTTGAATAAGCGGTAAAGTATCTTCAAAATGATTTATGTGGTGGTGTGGAAAAACCCATCAGACGGTAACATTTTCGACTTTTGGTTGTATAATTCTGAAAAGCACGGCCTTTCCTGAATTGCGGTATGTTTCAGTTTTCCCCCGATAAGCAATGTCACAGCATTTTAAAGTCTGCAGTTTCCCATGTGAAGTGAGTTCTCACACTGATGATCAGCATCATCCCCATCAGTCTCTTTCTCATTCTCTTGAGGTAAAAGCCATCCATGGCATTTAAACACAACCCTCATCACCATCTCTTCACTCGACTGTTCACGCAAACATTGTTTTGGAAATAATCACTGAATAATTCAGGCAGTTCTCTTCTGTTGCCTGTGTTTCTTGTCATTAGCGTCTCATTGTTAGGGCATTTGTATATTTTCCAACCTTGTTCGTTTTGATCCACAGAGTGTGCGAGCACTCTTTTTCTGTTTTTGATGCGGATGTGATTTTGCTCTTTGATTTCATACGAACTTTGGATTTGATTAGGTTTATGTCCATTTAGCTATACCAGAGTCACCCAATATTCTTTTTGAAGCCAAAAAGCCAAGACAAGGCTAGAAGTTAGACTAAATAAAATCATTTCTATCTCACTTTTCTGAGAATAGAGAAATCAAAGGTATTATTAGCCCCACTTCCGTAAATATTATAAATCCAGTCTTCACTGTTTTTAAACTAACGGGCATGTTTCACTTGCATTTTAACCAGCCTTATTTTTTCCAGGTGCTCGCCAGCTCCTGAGCAGAAGCAGTTCTTTTCGTGTCTTTTGGTGTGGGATGTCGCGCCACAGCCATCGTTTTGAACGGGACTCGCGGCCCGTCTGGGAGCGCAGAGAACGCAGCGGCGTCAGTAGCAGCTGCATCACCGCTAACGGCTGCGGCTCTTCTGCCGTCTCTGCCACCTCCATGACGAACAGCTCCAACAACCGCCCTGGCCTGCTGCCGCTGCCAGTCATGCCCTCTCTACTGCCCACACCAGCCACTGGGGCAAACACCACCTGCAGCACAGAGCTGTCTGGCAAGCGTTTAGCCTCCACTTGCAGCACCTCCAGCACCAAGGTAAAACTCATTCCACCCACACATTCCATCAGAGCCCCGTAGCCTTCCTAACGATCTCTCCTGCTTCGTGTAGAGTGTTAGTGATGGCTCAGGTAGTGTAATATCTGGGATATTTTCAGCAATTCCAATAGAAGCAGCAGTAAATGCTTGCACTGTAGTTTCAGCCATGATTCAGACCATCAAGTATCATTTCAACCAGTTTTCTCTATATTTAGCACTTTTTTTTTTCCTTTTATGCGTTATCTCTGCCTTAAAAGCGGTGCAGATTTCAGAAAAATACCCACATGCTGTCTGTGTTTTTGTCACTTACCAGAGAGAGAGAGGAAAAAAAAAAAGATTAAAGCAGTAGCTGATCTTCAGGTCAATTTCTATCATCCATCATGAAAAGCCTGGAGCCACCACCTTACCCCAGCATATCTCCACACACATTATTTCCCTCCTCATATATCTGGCATCCATCTCTGATAATGGACGGGAAGGGTGACTATTGATCCGTGTCAAGAAACTTCTCCATGTTCTTTTAAATAGTGAAAGGAAGATGGGGGAGATACACACAATCACAGCTCCCAGGCCTCTAGATTAAGGACAGTGTGGGCTCTAATGTAATATATTCCTGCGTTTTGCATATTATGTGTTTCCCCAAGGGTAATATATATTGCGGATTTTAGTAAATTTGACTCCACGGATGAAGCAATAGATAAGAAATGCTGGAAGTTTCACCAAAGATATGAATGACACTGTTGTCTTTGTTTGTTTTCTATGGCTACTTTAGCCACTTTATTGTTTGGGCTGATGTAACATTTTGCATACATTTGCATTTGAACAGCGATGATATCCATTCACTGTGTGACATTTATTTGTTTTTTTTGCTCAACTGTAGGTAAAATCCTGCCACTCAAATTGCAGAGCTGCTATTCAATTACCCCACAGTTGGTAAAATTGCATTGCATAGCCACAGATGACCTTAAAGCTCAGTCATAATAATGTTTTCAGATAGAAGCAGTTGTGTAATGTGATTGCAGAAGAGTGAAGAATTATGCTTTGCTGGGGAAGACTTGATGAAATCCGCTCTAAAATGCCTGCAGTGCTGGGACGCCTTTATTTTGTTAGCATTGCTATCTTATAAGATTAAGATTAAAATGTTTCAGTTTGTCTTCAGTTAGCCTGCCAGAGCCTTACTCATAGCTCTGATTATGACTTGTATGAGTGTAATACATTATTATCCACTTGCCCAAGGCTGTTTTTTTTTTTTTGTTTGTTTGTTTTTGTTTTTGTGGTTTTTTCTTAATAGGAAATGTTAGAATGTTAAGTAAACGAGCCTGAAAGCCTAATAAGAGGTGAAAATAGAGTAGCCAATAAACTGTACTCAATAAAAAATAATGTTACGTTAAAATAATAATCACTTATCACCAAAGTAGGAGTCAAAATAGTCAAAAGTGAATGTAAAAAGAATCTATTAAAAGTAGCGAGATACTTCATTGGCTCCCATTTAATAATCAATGATGCATTGCCAGGAATAAATAAATAAATAAAAATCAATAGAACACACTGGCATACAAACACCCCTTAATTCAACATCACAAACCATTAAATTCTAACATTAATTTATGGTTAATGTTCTGTATTAACTGTTTTACTCTTTATAAGGCACTAATTGAAATACCTGTAAATTCAGAATATAATTTTTTCTTAAACTACACACACAGACACGCACACACTCATATATATATATATATATATCTATATATATATATATATATATATATTAGGGCTCCCACGAGTAGTCGA
>JAQLOM010000005.1:8191306-8201932 GCA_030068315.1 Chrysichthys thysi
CCCAACTTTTCTGGAATTCGGGTTGTGTATACACACACACACACACACACACACACACACACACACACACACACACACACACACACACACACACACGTTTTTTGGCCATATATGGTGACTCTATTGACCTTGAGGTGCAACATAAAAATGAAAAAAAAATTCTTGTAATATAAAGTCTTGTAATATCCTTCAATAATGCTCCAGGGTTCAAATTCCGAATTTCCAAGAATTTTTGAATTAGTGCCCTATAAAGTGTTAACTCAATTTAAGTCCTAAAGACGGCAGAAATATCACCTTTTTTTAGTGCCAGAAAATTTAAAAGAGCCATTCTGAAAACTTCCTCCCACTGATTTAATAAGTATAAAAAAATCCTCTGGCAATTTTCTTTTATCAGGTGCTTTAGAAATTTTCCTAACTTGGCTCATAGTTGTAAAATGTTTCAGGTTTATGTACAATGGATAATCTGGACACATAACAGGCACATTTTATTTGCACATTCTAACTGGCACGGAAAAAGCACCCAAGGGTACCAGAACAATTAATTATGTTGAGGAGTTCAAGACGTGTGTCTTTGGAGATGCAACATGGCTCTTTAAACAATGACAGTTTATCTGTAGCTATCAGTCATCAAATTACCAGTTCAGAAGGAGCTGCACTTATAATGGCTCTTCAGTTTGTTCTTCTGAGGAAATGGCTCTGTGTAGAACCATACAACAGGGAATTTCCATTTTAGAGAGAGAGAAAAAAAACAAAGAACTTTTGGTGAGTTTTGTTTTTTTCTAAGCAGGAAACAGAGTATAAAGTTGTGGTTTTATTTTTTTTATTTGGACACAAACCCTTGATTGACTGACCATGAAAAATTAATTTATACCATTTTTAATCAAACCATTTTAAGATGCAAGATTTGTTCAGGCTTTGAAATGTGCTTAGCCACCTGTGTTTCAGCCTTTTTTTTTTTAAATTTTTTTTTTTTACTTCCTTTATAATTGATTACAGGTTCTTGCACAGTTACCTGACATATGAAATACTTACTGAATCTTGAATAAAGATTTGTGCATATTGTGGAAATAATCATTGCACCTGGAGAAAATGAAAGTTAAATAGAAAACGCAAAGCCTTTTGTAACATTATATTAATTAGCCTTATGCATTTATTACATTATTAGGAATTTTCCTATTTTTGAACAGAATAAACAAAATATTTGTCCCACGTATTTGTGCCCTGTAAAGCCTTGATGAATTGCAAAGACAATTAGTATAATTAAATTTGACTTATAAAAAAATCTACAACACAGTGCATTGTTCGAGAATGAGATAAATACTGCTGCTTTCCATAAAATGATGGCTATAGCAGTTTGCTGAAAAAATTTGTGACTTACGTTTAGTTCTTTACACAATAACATAACATACAGGGATGTGATTTACTGTAAGATGATTTTGGTTAGTGCTAAACAGAGTTTTATTAGCAAAAAGTTCTTGTCTTGTTGAATTATATTCGTCTTTATTCGTCTTCTTCCGTTTAATCCTGTTCGAGGTCGCGGGGGGAAGCTGGCCCCAATCCCAGCTGACATCGGGTGAGAGGCAGGATACACCCCGGGCAGGCCACCAATCCACTGCAGGGCAACACACAGAGACAGACAACCAGTTACACTCACATTCACACCTAGGGCCAATTTAGAGTTGCCAATTAGCCTAATCCCCTCTGTGCATGTTTTTGGACTGTGGGTGGAAACCGGAGTACCCGGAGGAAACCCATGCGAACACAAGGAGAACATGCAAACTCCACACAGAAAGGCACCTGTGCTGAACCCGGGGCTCGAACCCAGGACCTTCTTGCTGTGAGGTGACAGTGCTAACCACTCAGCCACCATGCTGCCCTGTTGAATTATATTCCCTTAGTTAATTGGATTAGCAACAAAGACGTGATTTGGTTATAGTCCACTTACTAGCAATTTTAACGTTTGAAGAAAATAGACATTTATATGTTTTTTTTTTCCCCCATGTTTTTTTTATCTGACTCTTTACTGTTTGACTTTCTACATTACTTTCCAGTCTTTTCATATTCATACTGAATGACAAATGATGAAAGGGAATGCTTTACATAATGGTGCACAAGCCGATCATGAAAAGACTTTATTGAAATTGTCGTCTGTGACACAGTAAAGTATTTTAATAGACATGTGAGGTAATTAAATGCCACAGCCTACTTACTGAACATAGACATGCTTATGGTTTGTAGTATTTGGGGATTGTATTGCTTCTCTTTGCAAGCCTGTCACATTAATAATCCAGAAGACATATTCATATTCATAAGACATATTGTCTTATGAATATGAATTGTAAGAGCACTGAGACCAGTTTTAAATGCTCCTAAAATGTTTTTATTATTATTATTATTATTATTATTATTATCATCATCATCATCATCATCATTATTCAAAACTAAAGAGGAACAGTCTTAATAAATGTGTTTGCATTGACTTTTGTGCAGACATACGTGCACACATATGTTCTGTCAGTTCTGTCGGCTATAGCAGAATGTGCACGTAGTCCCTCGGCAGGTAATATACAACCATCAGCTCTCATGAAGTCATTTGTGCTGTTTTTTTCAGGGGCAGTGAAATGAGAAAATTCCTCTAAATAACTGTGAAATAGCTTTTCTCATATCGGGTCTCCACTTTGATTTAGAGGCAGTGTGAGGCGGAGATAATTAGTAAAATGTTTTCTATATAGATCTCCCTTCCTTTTGCCAAGTCAAATTGCTGGCAGCCGACCTTGGGTTTTCCTACATTATTGATGGCACTAAACTAGAACAGCAGCATAATTAAACGAGCAGAGGAGAATGGAATATTAAGAAAGCACAATGATCTACCAGTGTCTGACACTCTGTGTGTAATTGGGGATTGTAGATGATAATTAAAGCTCGGGGTGTTCTGTTTAGCACGTTTGCTTTTCTTATTTGAAGCAGGTCTCAGCACATGCAGTAGTAGAAAACCAAACCGCAGGACCTGTTTTGGCTCCCAGTGTCAGATGGGGACAGACGCCTATTAACCAGTCCACTCCATGGGACACAGATGAACCCCCCAGCAAACAACTGAGGGAGAAAGATAATACAGGTAAAAAAAATAAATAAAAAATGGAGGGGGGCGGGTGCGTAGTGGATTTTGGATCTTTGTTTCCCTAATGTTAAAATGATCAGGAAATAATTTCAGTAATGTCACCATTAAAAGATAACTGGATTTTTTTTTTTCCCCCAAACAGAACATGTATGAGTCACATGTTACCTTCCTCTCCTCAGGTCAGCTATGGCCCCCAGCAGTGCCCACAGTGAGCCAGGCAAGTCTTCTTTCTCACACCTACAGCGTTCCCCAACCACCGGCTTATAGCCAGGGAGTGACTGTCCAAGCGCCCATCATTGGCGCCACTCCTCCCCTTCAAACTGCCGTGCCCCCGCCTCACCCGCTTTTGCCCTCACACTTTCAGCTGACCCAGCCGCCACAGCCGCTGGCCAGCATGGTGCTCAATGTGCACAGCCAGACCCTGGGGCTCACTGGCCTTCCCCCCATTGCCATGTCACCTATGCCTGGAGTATGCCAGGTCACTCAGTCTGGCCAAACAGTGCTGGGCAATGGCCATCTCACCCACCCCATGGTGCAGCCCTCAACCACGTTAACCAGCAGCGTCCCAGTGATAAATGGACAAGCATCTGTACATCCTCCTCCTACCAATGGCTGCACCACTCAGGAGACTGCCAACGGCCTTCAGATGCTCCGCACGGTTGGCATGGGGAAGTATGAGTTCACAGACCCTTGGCATCCCAAAGGTAAAACTGTCCTTGACTTCAAGTTTTTTATTGAAACTTAAGCTATACTGTATTTTTTTTAATTTTTTTTTTTTTTTTTTTTTTTTTTTTTTTTTTGAGTGTGTGGGCAGATAATGGTGAAGCCATAACCGTGGGAAAACGTGCCTTCTCAGTCCAAATAGCTGATGATCTTGCACACATTTATTACTTTCTTGACTATCGCCCTCAATAAATGCTCTCATTCATCTCTTTCTCCAAGTGGATAAATGCACTCTGCTTTGTTTTCCTTTTCCACTTGTTTTCTTTTTCTTTCTTTTTTTTTTTTCATCCCGCAAATGCTATTATGGTAACTTTATGAAGTCTTAGGGTTAGCTTCTGCAATATTCTTCAGTATGCTCAGCAAACAAGTGCCTTGAAGATTAATGTGTGTGACATAGTATTAAAGGTGGAGGCCGGTGAGTAATGTATTTCTTTTCACCTTTGGTTGTTTCTTCATGGTGCTGTATATTCACCTTAAAAACCACAAATTATAGCAAACAGCATTGAGTACATGTTCATAGATATGATCCAGCGTATACCATAATAATTGTTATATACTGTTTATACAGCAGTCTGTGATGTCACATATTCTGAAGAGCTTGATTTATCTTTCTGTTTTCCATCTTAGGGGCATTAAATAATACATTTCCCGCCTAGCTTACGTTAAACAAATGGAAAGCAGTTGGTCAGGTAATCAGTATAGGAAATTGTGTGGCGGCACTAGTACACGCTTTTGGCCGGCGGTGGAATCTAGATATTCTGCTGAGCTAAAGGCAAAAAATCTGTTCCACTGCCTCTCCTTTAAATTGCATGTCATGTTGCATCACTAGTAATATTAATCTTCTATAGAGGGGGCGATGTTAAGACAGAGAGCAGCTTCGCTTTCTACTTATCAGCTTGTCACTGAGAATGGAAGGTCCGTTCAATAGATCATCATCGCTGTCTTTAAGATCCCTAAAGTTCATTCATGAGCTCCCCAAGGTTCTCATGTCAGGGTAAAGGAAAAAATATTAAAATAAAAAGCACTTTAAGGCCGTGCAGGCCCATACAACCATAATGGACAAAAAAAATTGAATTACAGAAATGTCGGGAACATTAACACTGATACAATTCAAATGCTAACATCATGAGTGGACACGCAAAATAGAAAACCAATTTGCCCTTTTTGACATACTCAATTCTGCTCTCGGTGATTAAAGCAAGGCGAGTGGAGAGCTCATTAATTTGGACGATTGGACAAATTAATTGCAGCGCTCATTAATGACATGCAATCCTTTGTTCATAATAACGCATGTTAGTGGGAGTCAGTCATACCTCTTACACTTTCGGTGTGAAATATCAAAGGCATATTATATCATCCACAGCAGCAGCTCACTCCAAGCATGTCCCAACCATGAGGATTCAGCTTCCTGCTCCGCTCGCCTCAAAGAACAAGACACATCAGTCAGCCGGTGACCTGCTCTCCACTGCTGGAGCACTGATTAAAACCCCTGCCGGTCGGAGAGCTTAGAGATTTCAGGAGATTAGCAACTTAGAAAATACATTCATCAACATTGTTTTGGACTGTTTTTAATAAAGGGCTCTTTTTTTGCGTGGGGGAAAAAAAGCCTCCAATGAATGCCCTTGTTATGTATTCTCTCTTTTTTTTTTTTTTTCCTTACAGCTCAAGTCAGTAGAATTCATAAGTATGTTTTTATTAGGGTATAATCACCTGTAAGTACAAGTCCTTGTGTTTTTGTAAGCTTAGAACGAGCCCTTTATATCTACATGGGTCCACCCCTACAGAGCCACCATGTTGCAGGCAATCCTCTAAAGAGATCTGTGCTTATTGTGCGTTTTTACAAGTGGCAGCATGAACCCAAAGGAAGCACCAGTAGAATGACAAAGAAGAAGAAAAGATGACTAGGATTAAGAACTAAGAAGAGTCAGTGTTTGCTAGTGCTGGCTAACAAGTTTGAGATCCCAAATTTTGAAAAACAGAGGATTATTCTTATTACGTAGCACACAAGGAGCAAGAAATGTGAAAAAAAAAAATTGCTTGAGAGTATGCTATGGTCACCTGACAGCCACCATACAGTTATAATATGTGGGTAATAAGGGTAAGGGGTTGAATCCCCTGTGTCTTGGTTATTTATCTTTTTTAACTTGTTTATTTAGGCTACTTTTTAACCTTGCCTTAGTCTGTCCTATAAAGACATATTGTGTAATATCGTATAAGGGGTCAGTTTAACAAATGCAGTGGTAAAAGCAGTCACTCTGAATAAAGATGGGTAATATCTTGCTGGCTAAGTGTGATTTCATCACACAGTGAATGTCAGGCTTTGATCAAGTTGCTGGATAGCTATGTGAGGTAGCAAAACACACAGAAGCCTAATCAGTTCAGATCATAATCTGATCCCAGCTGTCAAAATGCCCTCAATGCTCCTGTGCCACAGTCAGAAATCTTTAAATGCAATTTTCTCCCTTTTCACTTTTCACCCATCACATATCATTTTAGTACATGTTAAAGTAAGTGTAGCAAATGTACAGTGGATATAAAAAGTCTACACCCCCCTGGTAAAATATTAGGTTTTGGTGAAGTAAAAATTACACCAAGATAAATCATCTGACATATTTTACCACCTTTAATGTGAAATTGCAAAGTACACAAATAGACTGAGGCTGGCACGGTGGTGTGGTGGTTTGCACTGTCCCCTTACAGCAAGAAAGTCCTGGGTTCAAGCCCCAGGGTCGAACTGGGTGCCTTTCTGTGTGGAGTTTGCATGTTCTCCCCGTGTCTGTGTGGGTTTCCCACAGTCCAAAGACATGCACAGAGGGGATTAGGCTAATTGGCTACTCTAAATTGCCTGTTGGTGTGAATGGTTGTCTGTCTTCGTGTGTCGCCCTCCGGTGGATTGGAGACCTGCCCAGGGTGTACCCCGCCTCTTACCTGACGTCAGCTGGGACTGGCTCCAGCTTCCCCCCGCGACCCTGAACAGGATTAAGTGGCAGAAGATGAGTGAGTGAGTGAGTGAGTGAATAACAAAGTGAAAAACAGAATTTTTGAAAAAGAAAATTAGTGGAAAAAACCCTATAAATTTACAATAACCTAGTTGCATAAGAATACACACCCCTACACTAATACTTTGTTTTGCACCTTTTGATTTTATTTCACCACTCAGTCTTTTTGGGTAAGAGTCAGCACGGTACATCTTGGCTTGACAATGGTTTTTCTACTCTTTCTTTCAGAAACATTCTACAGGGTGGGCCATTTATTTGGATATACCTTAATAAAGATTATATAATAATACTATTAATAAAGGTTTTATTAAGGTGATATTTTATTAAGTGATTAGGTGATTATTTTATTAAGGTTTTATTAAGGTGATGTTTTATTAAGGTTTTATTAAGGTGATGTTTTATTAAGGTGTATCCATATAAATGGCCCACCCTGTAGATCACATTGTGAGGGCATTTCCTGTGCACAAGATGCCTTACCCCACAAATGTTTTTAGTTGGCTTCATGTTTGGGCTCTAGCTAGGCTATTCAGAAGCACTGACCTTCTTTTGGTTAAACCATTCCTTTATTGATTTGGCTGTATGCTTTGGGTCATTGTCTTGCTAAATGGTGAAATTACTTTTCATCTGTAGCTTACGAGCAGACACCTGAATGGTTCGCATTTTAATTCCAGAAATTTATAGCTATTCATAATTGATGATCTTTTGGTGATGTGTTTTTTCTGTGACAAACATGTCCTTGGAATTCTAGATTTATTATACCTTTTGCAGTTGATCTTTAAAGACCATAACATATTTTGCCACATGTTTTGGGGTGATTTAGTTGGGCTTGTATTTTTTTTTTCTTTTTTCTTTTGTGAAAAAGGGTTTTCATCAGGCAAACCTACCCCATATTCCAGATGTGAAGAATATGAGAAATTATTGTCACATGCAGAAAATAATCAGTACTTGTCAGAAGTTCTTCCAGCTCCTTTAATGTTGCTGTTGCTCATGGTCGCCTCCCTGGTAAGATTTTGTTTTGTCCTTTTGTCAGTTTTGGAGGGACGTTCTGTTCTCAGTAATGACACTGTGGTGCTCCATTTTTCCTCTTGTTGATGGGGCCTTCACAGTTTTCCATAGAAAAATGTTTTTCATAATTCTTTTGTACACCTCTCCTGATTGATTTCTGTAAACAAGTGAGATACAATATCGCTTATAAGTTCTTAAAGGAGCATGGCCTAAGCAATCAGATGAAACAAAGAAAATCATAGAGAAACTTCTGGTCTTTTTTTGGGGTTCCTCAGAATAATTTAATTGATAGCTGTATGATAATTACTTTGGAATCTGATATTGAATGTGATTGGTTCATTCTAAACACAGCCACATCCCCAATTATAAAAGAGGGCGCACTTACCCAACCAGGTTATTGTGGGTTTTTTATGTTTCCTAGTTTTCTCTAAAAGGTTTCTGCTTTTCACTTATTTTTTATACTTTGTAATTTCACGTTAAGGGTGGAAAATGTTCTGACGTGTCATTTTGTCATCCTAAAAACCTGCCATTTGAACAGGGGTATGTAGACGTTTTGTATCCACTGTACAAAAACAATGCAAACGTGTTAATCCTGTTACATATGCAATTCGTAATAAGATTAGTATTTGGCTTCACTTCAAATGATGCAATTCTTTTATTTGAGGTGAAACATTCAGTGGATAAAAAAATATGTTGGAACAGATTGAGACGTGGTAGGCTGGTTTAATTTCCCAACAGAGAGGTTTAAAGAGTGAAAAAATAACCTGAAATACTCTCTTATCTCACTCTTTAGTTTTCAAGGAGTGTTGGGCTGCAGGAATGTCCATGCTTTGACACTGGATTAACCTCGAGGTGCAGGTCAAATTGAAGCACAGGTCAAGTGCCTGCACTTTAAACAAGCTTTTAAACCTTTAATGATGTATATCATGTGTGAATAATAACCCTAGATGAAGCTCTGAGAGAAAAACCTTACAGTCTGGCTATCTAATAGTATTATCTAATGTCATAACACACTCTGATTATTATTATTTTTTTTTTTTTGAGTAGGAGACTATCAACTTGGTGTATATTGATGTGGCCGTTTTATTTCATTGTTCCTTGCAAAAACTTTCCAAATCTGTCAGATTGCAAGGGGGTCTCCTCTGCACAACCCACTTCCAGTCGTTTCACAGGTTTCACAATAGAACATAGATCTGGTGTCTGACTCGGCCATTCCAAAACTTTGATCTTTTTCTTCTTTCTTCTTTTTCTTCTGAGGCGTTACCTTTTTTGATGTTATGTTACCTTTTTGGATTTGTGCTTTGTGTCATTATAAAACATGGACAGTAAAAAATTTGCATCGATCTTCAGCTGTCTAACAGATGTGTGCAGATTTTGTGCCAAAGTACAGTATGTTGGTATTAATGATTCCCTCTATGTTGAATAGTTTCCTAGTCCTAGCTAAAGAGAAGCAGACCCATAGTGTGGTACTGCCACCACCATGCTTCACCATGGGTATGGTGTTCTTTGAGCAATAAGCTGCCCTGTTTTTGTGCAAAACATATCTTTTAAATTCTGTCCCAACATTTCTGTCTTGGTCTCATCAGACCACATCTTCGATTTAGGTCAGCTTGGATGTTTTGTTTTTTGGGAGAAATGGCTTCTGTCTAGCTGCTCTACCCCGTAGTTTAGACAACTAAAGAAGAGTTTGATAGAGAATTGATAGATTGTCACATCCAGAGAATGACCACTACTTGCCAGATTCCTGCCATTCCTGCAGCTCCTTTACTGTTGCCATAGGTTTCTTGACAGCCTACCTGATAACAAAAGGAAAAGGAGAAAACATAAGTTGGGATAGATGTCCTGTTCTTGGTTATGTCATTGCTGTGCCTCTTTTGCTCCACTGCTTAATGATGGCCTGCATGGTGTTCATCTAATGTTTTGGAAAAAGTTTTGTACTCTTCTCCTGATTGACACGTTTCAACAGTGAAATTCTGTACTTGCTTTGTAACTGGCTTAGGCAGCTGGATGAAACCAAGATGTCAAGCAAATCCTACAGGAACAGCTGGTATTTATTTGGGGTTTATCATAATCGTAACGGCCAATTATTAAAGGGTGTGGTGTACACACTTAAGCAACCAAGTTATTGTACGTTTTTCCTTTTTCTTTTTTGTCCCCTAAAGCATTTCTCTGTTTTCTTACTTAATTTTGGTTGGTTGCTATACTTAAAGGTGGAAAACTGTCTGATGTTTTTTTTTTTTTTTATCTTGGTTTCTTTTTTTTTTTTTCAAAAATCAAAGAACCCTGCAATTTTAACAGGGGTGTGTACAGTCTTTAAATAATTTAAGACGATTGTTACACAAACCATAGTAAGAGGCATCAAATCTACCTTGTCCTGGCCTCAGGCATTGCCCTTCATATCTGTAGACACGGCTTTGTGGTTAATTGGGAGAGAGGAGAGAAAAAGAATGGTCTCATTCAGTGAGCTCTGAGGCTCTTTGTAAACAGAGTTTGCATTCATTTATTCTGACTTTATCCTCGCATGTGTCCTACTAGTGAGAGCGCTTTTGAGTGTGTTTCATCCCCATATCTGTACGTCTATTGTTCTCAGTTCAGCGCGCCTTTGTGCTGGAAGGACACATTTCACAACTTCAGCATTCTGTCTAGTTAAACCAAGAGCAAGGAGCGCTCCCTGTAGACTGTACTGTATCTGTGTGCACCCATTATTACACTGCTAGATACAAAAAAAAACCGACAAAAATGCATTTTTATTAGTAGTCATGTGAAATATATCAGCATCTT
>JAQLOM010000005.1:8202032-8213124 GCA_030068315.1 Chrysichthys thysi
ACACACACACACACACACACACACACACACACACACACATATATATATATATATATATATAAATGATCAATATATGATCATCATCAAGGCAATAGTATATTATATTCATACTGGTTTTTGCTTTTTTTCAGGATTTCATTTTGGACAAATCAATGTTCTTTCTTTAGTAGGAATAGCTTGAGCTGGTTAATGGTTGGTCCACCTCCAGAGAACACTGACCCACTTAAATAGGAAATAATTAGCTGCCATGCTATTCACACACCCCAGACGAATTAACAAGGAACATTTTACACAGATGATCACATATGCCCCTACCGTTTTTGTCAGGCCATTAATATGTAGTCATTTCATCACTGAGTTTTCTTGAATTAAAGGAATTTAAATTCTAAAACCTTATTAGCTGTGCACTGTGAATCATCTTCCTAATATATGGTGCTTATGTAGAGATATGAGATGTCAGGGTTTTACATACAGTTAAGATCATTGCTTTGACAGAAAGAATGAGAAAATATTTTTAAAAGGTGAAAGGCACAATGAGGCAATAAGTAAAACCAGTTTTGCACAGATGTCTCTAAAGTAAATAGACACCATCATTTTTGAAAATTCTAGCTGCTCTGCCATAGTAGCCAAGTTGATGGAGATACCTCGCAGACGTGCTCCGACTAACTAGGAGTTGGGGAAGTGGTAGCTCAGGGTTTAACCCATTAACTGCCAGTTTTTTTAATGAAAATTTTCATGTATTTCTATTAATTTACATCCAAATAGTAACAAAAACATCTACTTTCAAGAAATATGACTGTTAATTTTACTGAAATTTAAATTTTTAGTCAAAGTCCAAAATGGGGATCATGGCACATGCCATCTATTTTTTATACCATTCAATATATGATCCCCAAATGGGGACCACGGAAGCCAATGGGCTAAGACACAGGACTACTGATCAGATGGTTATGTGTTCAAATTCCAGCACCGCCAAGCTGCCCCTGCTGAGCCTGTGAGCAAGGCCCTTAACCCTGAACTGCTCGGCTGTATGGATGAGATAAATGTAAGTTGCGTTGGGTAAGGGCGTGTGCCAAATGACGCTAAAATATAGATATCACCGGGATTACAACGAGGATTTTTCTTTCATCAATCCTCTTGACAGTCTGAAGACACCTGTCAGAGGGCCCAAGTCGACCTGAGTGGGAAGCTGTTGATTCCTTTCCTTTGCTCTTGAATTGTTCAATCACGCCATGGACTGTGGCAAGAGGAATCCCGAGGTTTCGTGCAATCGTACCAAAGATACGCCCTCTTGGAAAATCAGACAGCTCTTTTGCTTCTGGTGTTGGTGGCATGGATAGCTACTATAAAGAATTAATATGCTGTAATCTGAAATGAACAATAATTATATATTAGCAAGTTTGAAAGCATGAGGTAGTCCACATAGATAAAAACCTAATGCTGGGTGTCTGTTTACTTTTGAGATGTCTGTGTATTTAAATTTTTTGTACTCCAGTAACCTGCATTTAAAATGAAACAGCACTCATCCACTTTAGAAACACCTGTACCCCTGCTCATTCATGCAATTATCCCATCAGCTAATCATGTAGCAGTAGTACAGTGCATAAAATGAGCAGATACAGGTCAAGAGCTTGAGTTAATGTTCACAACAAACCCTTTGACCATGGCATGGGTGTAGGTGCCAGATGAGTACTCATGAAACTGCTGATCACTTGAAATTTTCACACACAGCAGTCTTTAGAGTTTAAACAGATTGGTGTGAAAAACAAACCAGCAAAAAAAAAAACCTCACACATTTACTAAGTGACACTTCTGGCGAGACAGGTCACAGGAGAATAGCCACACTGGTTCGGTCTGACAGGGCGGTTACAATGACGCATATAACCACTCAAAACATTGGTGGTGAGCTGAAAAGTATCTCAGAAAAGTTAGAATAGAGCAGAGCGGTTATTTGAGTTACTGTAGCAAGCATTTCTGCTTGCAGAACTGACACTCACTGGATGTTTTTTGTTTTATGCACTAATTTGTGTAAACTTTAGAGACCGTTGTGTATGAAATTCCAAGAAGATCAGCAGTTTTTGAAACTCTTAAACCAGCCTGACTGGCATAAACAACAATACCCTGGTTAAAACACTGAAATTACAATTTTTCTTCTGCCACTTGATTGGCTGATTAGATAATTACATAAATGTCTACATCTACAAGTGACATTCAAGCAGACGGTGGATGTGTATTAGGTGAATGGTACCGCAATAGTCCAAAAGTGTACTTGTTTGGAAGAACAAACATTACACAAACCCCAAGCACTCTGCAGGATGTGGGCACAGATGTATTAAAGAGTGACATCAAGATATGACTTCTCTGTCATTTCCCATGAGATTCAGCTCAAGATACCATCTAGAGTTCTGGGACAAGTCTTATAGACTGATGAAAAGAAGGCAAAAAGTTATTACAGGCTTGGTAGAGCTTCATCAGAGAAAATGTCTATCACTCACATGCTTTATTAACTGCAGAGGATTTATAACCAGGTATTAAGCATTGAACGTTTAGAGGTCTGTTTAATTTGTAAAATTTAGATACCTTGAAACAAGGAGGCCCTGGCAGAACAGAACATTCAGTGCCAATCCAAGAAATATGTCCCTGTGCATCCATGCTGTAGTCATTATTTTAGTGAACTGGCAAAACCCAGCGTTTAAAAGCCTCCAAATAAGAAACAAATCATCAGAACTAGTTAATATGATAATGCAGTGTTCATTGTAATGCAATGTGATGATCTTTTTTTCTTTCTTTCTTTCTTTCTTTCTTTCTTTCTTTCTTTCTTTCTTTCTTTCTTTTTTGGATTTCCGCCTTACTTTCTAAAGGGAGCGTAGAGCTTTACTGCAGAAAGGCATTTCAGACCAGTGTATATTTAAATCCGTGCTAAATCACAGCTTTTTCCTATGGGATTAAACATCTCAAACAGTCCCGTGTGTCTCTTTTGTAGATGTGTAGCCAAATGTTCTTTTCTAATGAGACTGTTGACCTTCTGCTCTTTCTGGTGCACAGATCTCTCCCCATGTATTTGACGGTTTTTATTCTCTGTTTCTTTCATCTTTTTCAGCTCTTTAGATACACAAACAAATGATTCTCTTTTTAATCATGCACTTTTGACACACTCAGTTTAAATTGCTATTTGTGTTCTTTCTCTTGTTCTACAGAAATGTTGAAAGAATTGAACCAGCAGCGGCGAGCGAAAGAATTTACAGACCTGAAAATAATTGTTCAAGGCAAAGAGTTTGAAGTCCATCAAAATGTTCTAGCTTCCTGCAGCTTGTATTTCAAGGACATGGTTAAAAGGTTTGCCTCTCTCCTGTTGTTGATCCACTCTGTTCTTTTTATAGGGCACATTTGTGTGGCTTCCTTTACCCCCCCATTCTCTTGCAGGTGTGAAGACTTCGGTTCCTATCACAGGGCCAGTAGCCATTCCTCCTGTCAAATAAACGAATGTGTATAATTGTTGCAAAAGGTCAGGACTTATCCTGCTCTTTCATCTCCATGCACTGAATGAGCACATTTACATTTTAATGGGCAGAAAAAAAAGTTCCATGACTGGGGGTTTTCTTTTCTTTTTTTAAACGTACAGTATTGTAAATGTCAAACTTTATCTGACATATTAGATTAGCACTTCACTCTGCCTCTTCCCTTCAAGTGCTTGGAGTTGTAGTCCTAGCTGTCCTAAATTCATCAGTCACCAGCTGTGCGTTTACATTCATAAATCCACCTAACAGTCCAATTCTCCCGGAAAACACTCTGCTTTGGATTTTCTGAGAAAACTGCCTTGTTTTTGATCTTACACATTTAGGCATTCTGCAGGGTAAACCTGACTGTTAGGTTTTTAGAAAGTGCATTTTGGATGATTCGCGCAAACCGTTGCATGGTGTACTGAAACATTGTACTCCTTCTGTTCATCAACCTTCCATATAAAAAAAAAGTAGATTACGTGACTTCACAGAATGATTTCACAAGTGCCACAATAGCACCAGACAGACAGAATAAAGCAATCCTTTAACCCAGTGTGCACAGACACACAGAGAGCCTTTTCAAACCCCATGATGCATAGATGCCTCGACTGATATTAGCTTCTTGAGATGAAAAAGCTTTTTGAGCTGAAAGAGATATTGATTGTGGAAATGTTGCTTTGTGATCTTCAGGATATGTGATACATTGTACATCTGCCCCTTAAGTTTTTTTTTAAAGTATGCAAGAAAGAAGGGGAGGAATGAAAAAGATATCCCTATTGGGGGAAAAAAAATTCATGACATCAATACAAAATGGCAAAAAAAAAAACCCAAATCCATTTTATTCATTCAGTCATCCATCTTTATTAAATGCTTTGTCATGTTCAGGGTTTTGGTGCTTTCGAAGGGCATGAGGTAGGAATGGGATGGCAGACCATAGACACATTTGCACCTAGGGGCAATTGAGCCTAACCAATTCGCCCAGCAGTGTGTTTTTTGGAGGTGGAAGGAAATCTGAAGGAAACTTTCACAAAGACAGCGAGAATATCCAAATCAAGCTCAGGATCAGATTTGGGGACCATGGAGCCATTGGATATATTTATGTTTTAAATGTATATAAAAACTGTGTGTGTGTGTGTGTGTGTGTGTGTGTGTGTGTGTGTGTGTGTGTTGTTTTGTCAAACCAAAGCAGTGAACATTTAAATAACCCTTGAGGAACCCTTTCTTTCTGGGTTCTCCTAATACTGCAGAAAGGGCTAATTTCCTCACCAAATCATAGCTCCAAATCTAAAACTCTATAGCTCACACACCTCAGTCTGTAAATTTCCTCGCAAAGTCCTAGCTCCAAAATCTAGTTGAATTTAACTCTATTGTTGAAGGTTAAAATCGGAGTCAGGCCATTATGTAGTGCAGTGTGCATACTGAGTCAGCATACTGATTATTAATATTAATACATTCACATTCAGCTTTGCAAGTCAGTCTTTATGCCCTTATTATCCATCATACAAGATGCAGCGAAGCCACAAGGAGAAATTTAAAGTGGAACTCTGGCCCTTTGGATTGTGGATTTGGTCTGACCCGCGTTCTCCTATCTTGTGAGCAGCAGCGATGAAAATTGCATTAGGAGCAATAACAGCGAGTGTAGATTTGACTCTGTTCTCAGCGGAGCACAAAATGTGCTGATACACCTCTCCAAGCTCTTTGAGTTCCACTGCTGTTTGAAGGTTGAATAGGATGTGAGGTTATCTTAAAACACAGCTTCTAGCTTTTTCACTCCCCATCCCAGTCTGAGCACTTAAATAACAACAATTGCTGAAAGCAAGGATGGTGGTACAGAAAAGTTCAGTCATTTTCCTGCCAGATAATGTTGTTACATCTGTGCGATTCTTTTTCTGAAGAGTGGAGATTGCGGTCTAAAAAAACTGACTTCTGCCACATCTTGTCTGAGTTAATGGAAGTTGGATAGAGGTATGTTATTTTCAAGGGAAAAACCTGACTCTGACTTTTTCTGGGGTTTTTTCTGGTTTCCTCAGAGGCTAATTTATCTTCTTCTTTTTTTTTGCAAATATCTATTTGAAATTTGCTATCTGTGGATCCCCCCCCCCCCACCCAAGATCTTCCATTTCGTTCATATCAAATTTAGTCAAAATATCGATCTTTTCATTGATCCATGCATTAGCCTGTGATCTCAATTTCATGTCAGAAGAATGGCAAGCCTTTGATGGGGCACATCTAGCCTCGTTTTGAAAAGAGCTGGCCATTGTCTGCTCGTCAATCTTTTTTTTTTTTTTTTTTTGGGTCCATATCAATCGCCCATGTTTATCTAATCATCTGTAAGGAGCACCTGCTGTTTTCCTCCTGCTCAGAGAAAAGCCGCATAAAAACTAAATCACCTCTTTAGCGCATCATCTCTTTGGCTGATCTGCTTTCAGGTGTAGTGTGCTTCTAGTTTTCTTTGTGTTTTTGTGATAAATGTAAGTGAGACAACCTCACATTACTTTTTCACTTCTCCTCAGAGGCACTATGCCATCTTTTGTTGTTGTTATTGATGTTTTTAATTAATATCTGGCAGTCTATCCATCATGTGGTCTGTCCTAATACTCAGTATAAGAGAATACTTATAAAGTAGTTAACAATCAACAGATAGTAAAGATCTTTGCGCTTACACAGCATCATTTATTTGTGTTGTTCGTCCCTTGTGTTGTATACATTCATAAAATCTCCCTTCTTCACACACTACAGGGGAATGTACCTTAAAACCAAGGCCCTGTGTTACTAAAGGTTTGCGTGTGGAAAAACACAAATTTGAGAATACCAGTAAATATGTGCACATGTATTTCAGTGGCAGTTCATCCACACGGTGGGGCAGGTGGGCTAAATCCTTTTCATAAAATCCTTATTTACATACATACATTTTAATACATTTAAAGTTACAGTTCAGATTAAGGTACAAATACTTATCTCTTTTGTATGGGCAAAAGTTTTTTAGAAAATGTGGTGTTTGGTAGACATTAGCAAATGATTTGTCCACCTTTCAAGATGTTGTCCAGTTATGGGGCCTCATGCTCACTGCCCCATTTAGATCCATAGAGTTATTATTACACTTAATGGTCAAAAATGGGAACTGCAACATGTGCTAGTAGAGGCACATCAGGGAAAGAATAATGCCGCCCCGAGCTCAAGGGAGGAGCAGAGGACAGGGCAATTAATGACGGCATTGCCAGATTGGGCTGGGTAAAAATAGTCTTCCTCCATGAAGATCTCATTTCATAGCCAATTATCTGAATTAAAGGGTCTAGCTCACCCTTCCCAGAAGCCCATGCACTAAGTAGCGAATAGCCATTTTCTATGCTGTTCTTATTTCACAAGAATTCAGAAGCATTCCACACCAGTGCGGCGACATCCAAGGCCATAGAGCATAAACTGTAATGTGAACTTGAAGATATGTTGTCAAAGTAGTTGCATTTTAAATCCTCTCGACCGATCCATTCCATTTTCGTATGGCTATTCCGTTGTAACCGACCAGAACCAGAATAGTGTCTCATGGACGGCCATGAAGGAAAGAAAATGGTTTGAGCTTGGGTTCGAAGGGATGGCTAACAGTGAATTTTGAGGTTTTGCTGTAGAGTGCACCCAGTGCCCCACAGTGTGTGTAAATAAAAATAACGCATTGTATTCTGGGAAGGGTCTGTTAGCCACTTTATTCACTGATTAATGCCAACAAACAATGACGAAGTATAAGTGCAAACAGTGTGTCTATGATGTACATAACTATTTCCATTGTAACATATATTGCAAAGATTGGAAGAAGACTGGAAAGAGGAGTGGATAAAGTCTATACATCGGAAATGCCCTTGAAAGTTGGGTCTCTCTTGTACAGTACTTGAATGTTTAGAGCTACATTCACGTCTTTTGTCTGGTTTTTGAGATGTGTTTTGGCTGCAAGTCTCCTGTGTTTATTTTGCATTCTGTGATACACATGGGAGTCACGCCTGCTGTATTGAACACGGTTGAACAGAAGTTACATGTAAAATATGCTGCTAGACTGTATAACTGTGTGTTGTTGACTCTCAACTGCCTATTATGGAGTTCAATTCTAAAAATTCACTATAGTTATGATTCACTAAAAATTCTATAGAATAAGTCCAGACTGAATGCCTGTTGACTTAATTTATTTTGAGGCTGTTATTAACGTCATCCTGGCCTTCAGAAACCCATGGTCACAAGCCGCTGATAGCTGATTTGCTAATTCTGCTGGCTTATTTACTAACGGTCTACGAAGATTGTATTTTTTCAGAAGCCTGTTCTTGCAAATTGAGGACAAACCACATCATTTACTAAGTATTAATAATGAGAAGGTTTATCGGCATTTACTCTAGTAAAATATTATGACAGTTTTTTCGAAAGTCCCATGTCCACACACTATTATTCATTCATATATATTCATATATTAGCATTCATTATTTACTCATATCATATTTCCAGCACATTTCGAGTTTCAATAGTTTCAATGTGTCTCACTGCTTTTAGTCGGCATTAAATTTGAGTTTCCTTCCTCAGTTTACTCTTCCGAGATTCTTTGATGCTGAGCTTCCGGCTAACAGAAACCTCCCGATGACTTTGCATGTGATGTGATTCATGTAGTTATTCTTTATAAATGATGCGTAATTTGACGACTTTTTTGCACGCAACGTATCCCGGTCCACATGCAAATTAGTGCTCATTACTTTGTATTTTAACAAAGAAGTGCCAAAGTCCCCAAGCATTGCATTTACACATTTTCAGATTTTCATACCAATTCAGTGACCTTTTTTTTTTTTAATTAAAGAACTGGCAGATATGCAGCCACCAGTGTCTGTTCCTTACCTTTTGCGGAAAATTGAAATTGTGGCCAAATATAGCCTTCCTACTTCTCACAGCACCAGTAATTCCTGCTTTGGTGGTTTAGTCATGGTATTGGTTATAGTGAGTGTAGGTAAAGAGCAGTGCTTGTTATTAAAATTCTTGTTTGCTCTGCTAAAAGCACAAACTTATTTCCAAGCACAGTGTTTGTACAGGGACTGTATTCCTGAAGCTGTCAATTCACATTCCTGTAAGCGAGCAACTGATTGCACTGCGGACTCAGCTGACTTTACTAATTTGATTATTTTTTTCTTTCTTTCTCCCCCTCTCACACACACACACACACACACACACACACACACACACACACACACACACACACACACGCACACGTATCTTCACGCCACCCGAGCGCCGAGTACTTTTGCTTTTTGCTTTGTGATATTTCTACTCTTGCATTTACAACTGACCACAATAAGCTGCATTTTAATTTCTTGATTTCTTTGCTTTTGTTTTGCTTTTCTTTTCAGGAGTAACATTCTTGATTTTCCAGCCACTTCCAGAGATTTACCCCTCACCTCATACTGTACTTTTGCCTCTTCCCCCAGTCAGGCCCATATGACGACTAATTCATCAGTTCATACACAGGCCATGGTGCACTTTACTTTGGCAGCAGCTAAAAGGTGTTTTGAGACAAAACCCAGGTCCCAGTCATGGAACGGTACCTCTCCCAATGATGGATGGCTGCTGGCTTTCTGTGGCAGGACCGACTCTCTCCCTCTTTTTCCCTCTCCTCTCCTTCTCTGCTTTCATTCACTTTCTCTCTCGCGCTCGCTCTCTTTCGCCGTCTGTCTGTCCTCATCTCAGATCATCTGCGTACCGATCATATGTCTTTATATTGCATATACAATAGCATACAAAATGCATTGCCAGCAATTTTGTATTTCATTATTTCTCCAAAAACGATGCAAAGTTTGTTTTTAGCTGTATTAAATTGAAATGCATTCAAATATCCAGTTTGCACACCATTTGCTTTTTTTTTTGTTAAAAAATGTTTTACTCAAATGTTAACACATTGTGACAATGATTATTATTATTATTATTATAACCCCTTAATAATTATCAATATTTGCAGTTTAATGACAGCTGCTTTTCATAAATAAGGATAAGCCTTCATGGCCATATGTTAAGCAAGAATGATGTAAGCTTTCTTGATATGAAAAAGCTAGTTCTTGGTAGCACACAAAGACTTTTAGTTTAGATTTTTTTTAATCTATTTAGTATTATATCAACTAATACTAAATAGTACCAGATGTTCATATCTGTATCTGCATTTGAATTTAAGCCTGAAATGGGCGTGCCCCTGGCATAGCAGTCCCAAGGAATGAATGAATAAACACTGTAAATGTGTGTCTCTCTAGGTGCATTGTTTATGTTCTTGTTAATGAATACGTTTTTTTTTTTTTGTCCTGCAAGTTTCATACTGTATGTGACCACAGACAAATAGTGCATTTCCTATTCCTCTCTGTTTCAAATGCACTGTTTGTTCATTCCAAATAATGTATTTGTACTTCATTACATCCTCAATATTCAGTATATGTAACATAATTGATCTTAATAATCACGTGATAAAGCAACACCTCAGACCACAGGCAACGATGCAGTTATCACTTGTGTTTAACTTTTTATTAGGGCCTGTACGAACATCTGCCGTGATTTGTGCATTATATATGTATGTACTGTATATGCAGAGAATGAGAAAGGAGAAATAAAAGCAGAAGAAAATGTATTACTGCAATTTCCATGCCATTACCGAGTCAGTCTGCACATGCGTCACTGCCTGGCTGGCATTAAGGCATAACCTTTCATTACTGTGTAATTATCGTAAGCTTTTATTTCAAGGGGCTATTTTGTGTCCTGATATAGTTTTAGTCCTTTGTCTAGAATTCCTTAAGATTTCCCCCCAAACAAGGCTGCAGAGCATTCGTCTGCCGATCTGCTCTAACAAGATCTACTTAGCCCTCTGCTTTTCCTAAACAAGCAGCTGCTCCATTAGTGGGCCATGCAGTCTGCACTTCTCATATGCTTTATATATGTATTATGCATGAAGATGCATAACAACCAATCCAGATTCTCCCTCGACCTCTGCCACACTGCTCAGATACCAGCTATGGTGCACTGACGATTTACATTTCAGTCCTTTAGAATCTGACTCCATGACAGCTTTTTAAATGTTGCTCTGTCCGCTTCTTGGAGTTTTCTGACTCTGTCCTTCTCCACTGTCTCCAGGTTGGCCGGAGAGAACAGGAGCGGTGAGAAGATGACGCTGACAATGAACAGCATTGGTGCTGATGTCCTTGAGCTGCTGCTTGAGTTTGTCTACACAGGCTGCCTTATCATAGACTCAGCCAATGCCAAGACCTTACTGGAGGCTGCCAACAAGTTCCAGTTTAACACTTTCTGCAAAGTCTGTGTGTCTTTTCTTGGTAAGAAGACATGGTATTTTCATTCTTCTCTGTATAGACTATAAAGATATAGGCACATATTTGACCTGATATGTACTCACTGGTCACCTTTAACCCTGCTCATTCATGCAGTTATCAGTTTTGGGTAGCAGTAGCGCATTTAGGGGTGGAGCCGAACCCGAATACTGTATTCGGAAAGGCACAAAAAATGTGGTTTTTACGAATACGAATTTCGAACGAATACTTGGAAAAATATTTGTATTCGGGAACAAGAAAAACGTTATCAAA
>JAQLOM010000005.1:8213224-8223676 GCA_030068315.1 Chrysichthys thysi
CACACACACACACACACACACACACACACACACACACACACACACACACACACACACACACAGTATATATATATAAAATTCTTTTCGCGTTGGAAACAGAAATGACGTATGACCACAGAACATATTATACGTGCGTATGAGTGGAAACAGCGTCACTAGCGCTTACATTTTAACTAATTAATTCGTTTGTGGACACCATTTTTATATCGTTTTTGCAAATTGTTATTATTTGTGTGAGAGTTATTTTACTGATATTGAAAAGAAGTAAACACCTATTTGGTAAAGAATTATTTAAGAAATCTTTGATCTAAATATATAAAACTCTTTTCGCATTTGAAATGGAAATGACGTATCACCGCTATTTGTTGAAAAACGAAATAGGTAATTAACAAACTTAATTTATAAATACTGCATTTTATTTTTTTTCCCTTGCCCTCAGTGAGCGAAGCCACTGGGGAATCAGCTAGTATAATGAATAGATTCTAAAATATAGATAAAAATCTGAACAAAAATAACACAGCATATTTTTTCCAAAGTTCTTGTTATTATTATTATTATTATTATTATTATTAGTAGTAGTAGTAGTAGTAGTAGTAGTAGTAGTAGTAGTAGTATTTATAAATATAAATGTGATTTTAAGTCATAAATTGTTTTCTTAATGTTTTAGGTTAAATTTGGTACTTTTTCTTGATGAGAGTGTATTCGACCTCTTCACTACAGGGTGTGGGGTTTTCCATTTTTGTGTCTGACAAAACAGAGAAACAGAGAGTGAAAGAGATAGACATGGGGAAAGAGGGGACAAATTACTTGATTTATCCAGTTCATAATGTTAAGAGTTGGGAGAGACAGAGGAGCAGACAGAAGAGACACCCCCAACACACATGTCCACAAAGGCCTGATAGGGCAGTGTAAGCTTAGTGTGCAGGCCACCTAACCCAGTCACTCAGGTCTTTATGAGGATGATGGACAGCTCCAGACATCAGCCCACACTGATGCTGCATGATACTGCCTCATGGCCTGCTATCTTACTCTCACATCAGCTCAACACACACGCACGCACACATGCACACACGCACACACACACACACACGCTCGAGCAACTGCACCAGAAAATAAATGAGGCTCCACAACATCAACTCTTTTTATATTGCTGTGACATATAAAGAATTAAATATTAATATGGTGTTGTATATCGATTGGGAGGTGAAGAAAAAAAAAAGAAAATACCTGCCAGTATAACAGGGTGGTTGATATTTCTGAATAAAACAGTGACAAACTCGTTATCAAAGGGCAATTTTTAAACATTCATGACAGCAGGGGAGAGGTGCTGTGGGAAGTCTCGCTGGCCTGGTAGAACAGGAGGCTCAGAGGAAAAGCCGACATACAGCTGACCGTGTGGGCCGCTCAGATCAATAGACTCTCATGGACTATATACACCGCTGAAAAAAAATGGGGTTGAACTCTGCATCTGAGATCATTTAAGACAAAATGAAAAAAGAAAGAAGAAAACTACTATAAAGGTGACATCTATCTCTAGTGCAAAACAATAAAATCTTTTCTCATTTTAAATGAATACACCTAATCTGTCTACTGCACCCACAGCATGTTATTGATTACTATTGACAAGACGTTGAATGTTCCTTATTACCTTATTAGATCTTATTATACCAAATTCACTTAAAGCAAGAAGGTCCAGGATTTGAACCTTATGGCTGAATGGGGCCTTTTTCTGCATGGGTTTCCTCCAGGTTCTCTGGTTTTCTCCCATTGTAGGTGTGAGTGTGAATGGTTGTTTGGCTCTGTGTTAGCCCTGCAATAGATTGGAGACCTGTCCAGGGTGTACCCTACATTGTGGATCCTGTAGTGAGCTGCTATCGGCTTAGGTTTTTTCAGAATTTTTACAGCTTTGAGCCAGTGTTGGAAAAATAATAATAATAATAAAAAAAAAACTACAATGGAACTCAAGAAGCTACTGACTGTGATTCGCATTATCCCATAATCTGACATTGTCACAAGTCAATCCAAAAACATGGATGCACGATGTTTCAGTGAATTCTGCCAAGTGCTTACAGCAAACGCAGATCTTCAGAAGCCTTTCCAGCCAGCTCCAGCAAATGATGAACCCCAGTTACATCATGGCAACAAAAAGTCCTTTCTGTACAACCTGAAAAACATGACATTTTTCTAAGTTTCCAAGTTGCCAAGGCTTCTTACTACAGATCAAGTCAAAGACAAAATAGCACAGCTCATCTTGCTACATACTGGGAAAATGCATGAATGGGCCACCGCTGTTTGGACGAATGAGGGTGACATTGTGCACTCATATGACCTAATTGTAGAACTGTTTCACAGCATGTTCCCAAAGGGTGGGTGAAAAAGCAGTCAAATATCTCCCGTCCCTCATACAAGGACAATGGTCAGCCGACAAAGCCAAATATGCCTTAGAGTTAGCACAATTGGCTACTGGAAGCCGATGGAAGAAGCCTTTACTCATCACTGCCTTCCACCAGGGTTTGAGAAGGGATGAGATTACAGAGCTGGCTTGCAACAAAAGCAGATTGTAACTAGATCTGCTCATCACTTTGGCCATTTGCCTAGACAATCTTCTTGAAGAAAAGAAGAACTCATATTTTTGTTCTATTTCTGCCAACCTCCATCACCCATACTTAATGACCCTTGGTCCAAAATTTCTGGATTTCTGTACAACCGTAAAACAAACAAACAAACAAAAAAATCCACTCTCAACTTTGGATGGAATTCTAGGAGGTAAGGATTTTGTCACCAAAGATTCTAAAGCGCTACACGCAAGATGAATTACTGGCCAGAAAATCCGTTGATAATCAGGAAGTACGGAAGTTCGACACTATGGGCACCATTTTGGTAAGCCGGCCTTTCGTCATAGAGGCTGGATACCGTGGGAAACTTGCGGCATTTTTCTGAAATCGTCTTGTTGTTTCTTGTTTTGATGTACAGTATTAGCCTTGTTTGCGTTATGAGAAATTTTGACATCCTGTGTTCAGATGACATCAATAGATTATTTGAGCGGATTGTTTGATTTTTCCTCAATAATTGGAGCCCAATTGTGGCAAGTTCAACTACATGCACCTGCACTGCAAAATGAGCCCCATTCGATTGAAACCTCGGATATCGATTAATATCGTGGATTGCATTTGACTTCAGACATTTGTTATTTCAGATAGTATTGACAACAATTAACTTCCTCATGACTGCTTGAAGAACTTTGGACAGTTTAGCGTATGTTTTCCAAGAGGTGGCACTAGCTGTTGTTTGCCGAAACAGATAAGGAATGTTATGGTGGGCTTATCAAAATGGCGTCCATGGTGGTACTTTGGTTTATTGCGTAAGTGATCCATCTTGCTCTGCTTTAGAATTTTGGTAATTGTTCCCAATACAGAGGATTAAACTGGTGTGCTGGAGCCTGCACTGGCTACTTGGGTGTTTACATTTACAGCATAATGAAAATATATAGTTTTTAGTATCATAAAGCCACTAGGCCTACACAACAGTTATGGGAAATACAATACAAAGTACACACACCACACTGCACATAGCACAAAAATGGCCACCAATACACCTTAGTAAAGTAGAGTACACATGTCCAAATCTAAATTTTATAACTTAGCATTCATGGCTTGACAGGTAGCTCAGTCAGACACTGCTTTCTTTAGCTAACTACAGCAAAAGTATTGTCCAAGTTAGCTGATACTGATATCCTATAAAACAACGAGAAATGGCAGAGACCGTGTTTAATTCTGCAATAACAATAACACCCATGACATTGTTAAGCAGGTTAATGGAACCACAGTCAGTCAGTGTGTAGCTTCTGATTTCAGGAGTTGAACCTGATGTGGTCATCTGCTTTTGTAACTCCTCCTCCTCCAGCTTTGATGTATAGTCTATTCTGAGATGCTTTTCAGCTAACCACTGTAATAAAGAGTGGTTATTTAAGTTATGGTAGACTTCCTAACAGCTTGATCCAGTCTGGCTGTTCTTTTCTGACCTCTCTCAACAACAAACCTTCTCTGCCCAAAGAACTGCTGGCTAGTTTACTGGCTGGTTTTTGTTTTTGTTTTTTTTTTTTGCACCATTCTGGGTAAACTCTACAGATTGTTGTGCATGAAAATCCCAGGAGATCACCAGTCGAAGCAAAATGCTGTTAGTAAATGAAAGTAAAAACACTGAACTGTGTAGGCGTACAATAATTCATTTTGACTTTACAGAACTTGCATGCCCCTTTTCCAGTTATTTTTGTTATTTTAATTCATAAAATCCGCAGTTTGCCCATGCGGTCATTTTCAAAAGGAGGAGCAAGTCTGCGTTTGTCTTAAAAAAACAAACAAACAAAAAAAAAAACCACTATCATGGCTAGATTCTAACATACACATAGCACATTCATTAGCCTACGTGCTTACATTTCACCACCCAGTTGATTTAGACTTGTGGCCTCACATAATATTTATTTGTATTATTTAGTATTATTATTTGTGTCACATTGTATTTGAACTGTTTTTTGGCTTTTCATTAAAAAAAGAAAAAGAAGAATTGATTTTTCCCCCCAAAAAATCTTCATTAGCTCTTCTTCCTCAGAGAGCTCATTTCTCTTCCCGTGCCACGCATTCTTTGCTCCATGCTGGGTGTTGATTGACAGGTGTTGTCTAGTGTGGACTAGAGTGTGTTATTAGTACACTGGTTCATCACTACAGCTTTCATAAACAATAATAAGAATATCTAGCCATTTATGATATGATTCCACTGGCACTGCTTGTATTAAATCATGGGAAAATGATGTGCCAGTTATTTGATTGCTTGTTGGACATCATCCTCTGTGACACACAGTAAAGATTGGAGCCATACATATTTTAGCATGGATTCTGGCCAAACAGTCGTGGCAGCTGTGGGCGAGCGCATCAGTAGTCTGGATTCTGTCTCGGTGGCAGAATCTTTTTTCAGTGTATGCATAGCTGCTATACTGAAATACTGAAACGGTTCGTCACTTTGAATGCATAATATTTCTACTGAATCGCGGTGTAAGCGTTTTACCCCTCTGTATAAAATTCCTTGCTAATTCCTTGTTGGTTTTTAAATAATGCCCTTTTTTGATTAAGCAGTGATGAGAAAGTCGACTCGCTAGCCTAGTTTGCCACATTTGAAAGCAAAATCAAAACGTCTGGAGGATGATGGGAGCTTTGACAGCACAGGTTCACTTTTTTTCTGCATCTCTAGTGCCTCTGCCACTGTCTTCCACTGGGATATGCCACTTAATAATCCATGAATACCTCAACTCGTATGAAATGACATTCGCTCCAGTAGGAATTCATTGTAGAAGAGGAGCAATATTCTATATAAAAAACAGAAGAAGGGGTAAAAAAATAAATAAATAAATAACTGCAGTCACCGATGCACTGTGTAGAATAAATGACAGTGCATTCAATGTGGACGGAAAGTAAGTTATTAACTTTTTTACGTAGATTTCTTACAGGCTGGTACATGATTATTGTGAACGTTGTTACATTGTGCAAGTTTTATTTAGTGAGAAGCAAAAGGGTAGTTTGGTTTTACAAGTTTCAGCTTGTAACTATTTCCTAGGTCATTCACATCGGTCCGTTCTTTCTGATAATGGAGAAATAAAAATAAAAATAACTGCTTATTACTCTTCAGACAGGGCTGTGAGATTTCAGTTTCCGCCTCAGAAGTGTTTGTGCTAGACCGGGCCAAATTTTCTGCTCTGCGGATATGTGCAGTGCTAAAGCTCCTGTTCATTACAGATGTGATGTAAAGCAGAGTATAGAGCTCTTGTTTCGTTGTGTTGACCTTTTGGAGCTGTGGGAAAAAAGCATGTGTCTGTCTGCACTAATCAAAAGGCCCAGGTGAGGCTCCTGCATCCATGTCCAATCGATTTTCTCCTCTCTGTTCTTCTGCCTGCTATCTGCCTGAGATATTACACTCTTCGCTTCCATAGCAATACACGCTGAAATTTAATCCAGCAAACACCATCCCTGAAGGCACGGGCTGTAAATGTCCATCTTACAAGGTTCAAACGCAAGCGTGTGTGTGTGCGTTTTGTCCATCTGTTCATGGGTTTTTTCTGTCTTTTCATGTGTTTTGTTTGTGTGTTTTGTTTTTCGTCTCATACAGAGAAACAGCTGACAGCCAGTAACTGCCTGGGCGTGCTAGCGATGGCAGAGGCCATGCAGTGCACAGAGCTCCACAGCATGGCCAAGGCCTTTGCTCTGCAGAACTTCCCGGAGGTGGCGAGTCAGCAGGAGATCCTCAACATCTCCAAAGAGGACTTCATCAGCTACCTGTCCAATGACAGTCTCAACGCAAAAGCTGAGGAGCTGGTGTATGAGACGGTTATCAAGTGGATCAAAAAAGACCCCAGCAATCGAGTACAGGTCAGTTAGGAATTTTAACTAATTTACTGTCAGATTATAGCATGAAGATCCTCTAACAATCTTCTAACGAGACCTGTGATTAAAGAAAATTGCTACGTTGTACTTATAACATCCATCAAGATGATCCGGGTGCGTGCAAGAAACGGGCTTGCTTAAAGAGAGACAGACCCTCGTTATATGTAGCTGTATAAGAATGTTGTGCCTAGTGAAACCATTTTTCAAAAGGCAAAGAAGAGGAGCTTAGAGCCGGCGGTGGATAGGTACAAAACGTCAATATGGAACGCCCATTAGCATGCATGAGATCAAAGTTTTGCAGTGTGCCTAGACGTAGGGCAGTATTTTAAAAGCTTTCTTGTTCAGACATCAACATTTCATTTCGAATTGTACGTCATCCTGTGCCATCCTCCTGTGATGGCTTCTAGATGAGCATCATAGCAGTGGTCACACTATGAGATTTTAATCAAAAATTTCTGACACCGCAGAGAGCTTGTCGGCCATCTTTGATTGCAGTGGCACTATGTCGGCCGCTGGTGAGCGCATTGCATTATGTGTTCAAAGACCGAGCTCAGCTCACAACCACAGAATCCATTTACGAAGGGAGGTCATTGTCGAAGACAGCGAAATTGAGCCTGGCTTACCTAGGCTTAGATGTATTTAATCTGTAAAATTTCACGAGTAGTTACAAAAGCTTGCACACATTCTTGATGGTTATTTAATCCATCCATCCATCCATTATCTATACCGCTTATCCTTCAGTGTCACGGGGAAGCTCCAGCCAATCCCAGCTGACACTGGGTGAGATGGGTGGGACACTCTGGGGAGGTCGCCAATTCCACGCAGGGCTAATACAGAGACAAATAGCCATTCACATTCTCTCCTATGGGCAATTTAGAGAAGCCAGTAGACCTAATCTGTATGTCTTTTGGCTATGGGAGGAAACTGGAGCAACTAGAAGAAACCCACACAGGCATGGGGAGAACATCCAATCGCCGCACAGAAAGACCCCAGGTTCGAATCCAGACTCTTTTTGCCATGAGGTGACAGTGCTAACTACTGCACCACTATGCCTCCCTTTAGTTGTTTAATAACTATCAAAATCATTTCATGGAGTCCATGATGCTATTTATCCTAACAAGTTTCACAGAGCCTTTGCGTGAAAAACTGCTCTACACCATCCAAGATCCTCAGCATGCATAACAAAGATGATTAGGTTCTTCTCTGGATAATTATCCTTCTTTTTACCTTAAACCTAACTTCAGTGTTTGCTGCCAAAAAGCTCTGTTTTTGTCCTCATCTGATCATGGAATATGGCTCTGCTCAAATTTCCAGAAGAATGTAATAAACCCCAGGCACCTGTTTGTGATTAAAGAAAAAGTTTTCTTCTGGTGTGCCTTCCAAAGAGAGTATTGGCATAGAGGTATTGTCTAATTGTTGATTTGGAGGCTTGTTGACCCCAAAATGATGCCATCTTCTGCAAATATTCAACCATGATCCCCGGAGAAATTTTTGCATCTCTAGCAATCCTCCTTATCGTGTGGGGGTAAAATACATTTGTGTCCTCTTCCAGGCAGGTTTATCTCCGCTCACATTGTTTCAAATTTCTTAATTATTGCCCCTTTTCCAGTTATTTTTGTTATTTTAATTCATAAAATCCGCAGTTTGCCCATGTCGCCACTTTTTTTTTTTTTTACCAGTCATTGCGTTATTTATGAACACCACATTCTCTAAGCTTCTCATGCTAATGAATGATTAAGGGAATTTGGTTTCCTGTGTCATGTCATATTTATACCCTAGTGTAACTAGAAGTCATGAATGACTGCTTAAGGGTGCCCTGAGGTGAACTTAAAAAGTAAAACATAAATCGGAAGGGTTGCATTTTCTTCCTATGAATTTGTATGGGCGCTCATAATTGTGACCCATGGTTTTGTTAAATATTGTGGGTTTATTATTAATTTTTCACTTTGCTTAATTATCTGTACAGAGATTTTCTTAGTTTCATTTACGTAGCCACAAACGTATATTTTTTTCCCCCTAACATTTCTTATTCATGCTCTTTACCAAGAGCATGAGTTATTCTGGAAATATCTGTATCTCCTTGCATTTTAAATTGTTAAAACCTAAAAATGTGCATTGGTCTCAGATGGAATTTCTTAAAAAGCAGATAAATATGATAAATGGATGATTTTCTTATGTTACATTGTGAAAAGCACAGTTTTATTTCCTCCAGTTCAAATTTGTTGACCCTCTATAGGGCATTAACTGAAATACGTATGAAAGAAAAAAAAATTCATAAGATTTCAGAGTGTTCTTGGAGGATTTTAAAAAACTTTAAGACTTTAAAAGAAGTAAGGTCAGTAGAGTTACCATATATGGCTGGTGAAGGGTAAAATTGGTTCCAAATATGGTTCTTTGCCGGAAATCTAAGACCGAAGCATTCGCAGAATTGCATACTGTGCCTGGGTTGCGTGTTTTGGGGAAAACCTGTAACCAGGCGTTGTACTTCACCCTCAATCACTGAGAGGAAAAAGTCTTTCTTGTTCCCTGAAGAAAAAGCTGAAGCTGACTTCTTTTCCTGTTTAAATAATTACCAGTAACCAGTGCAACACTGAATAAACAGTGAGTGTAGAGTTTACCATTACATTACATTACAGTCATTTGACAGACACCATTATCGAGAACGACTTACATTTTTATCTCATTTATACAACTGAGCAGTTGAGGTTAAGGGCCTTGCTTAAGGGCCCAACAGTGGTAGCTTGGCAGCACTTGGACTTGTACTCCCAACCTTCCGATCAGTAGTCCAGTGTCTTAACCCCTGAGCTACCCCCTCACCGGAAATACGATAGCGAATCTGAGCATGCTGTTATTGAGAAACTTGAATATAGGACCATAAATCAATATATATCTGAATTTCTGCACAGTTAAGGCTGGGAATGGCTTGCTGATTATATGGTATAATTTGTGAGCAAGGGGAAGGACTATTTGTGGCAATAGCATGAATTGGAGTAAATCTGGGAATTAAACAGCAGGATTAAACCCAGCTGGCCAGCCTGGCTTTAGACCTCAGCTGTTAGTATCTCCCATTCCTTATGCAGCCAGTAACTGCAGCAAAAGTGTTAACCTTTAATCAAACACAGATTTTAGTTAAAGGAGTGCTTTAATATTTTTTTTTAGTATAAGCATTGTGTACCACATTTGTAGCATGTGAGTGATTACTGCATTTAGTGTACCCTGTACTGTGAACAGATCATAAAAACTGTTTATAATCCGCTTTATAATGGAATTCTAAGGGCACATGTTGGGGCAGTTAAGAAGACACTTATTATTGTAAAATACTTTCATGAATTCTTCACTCAATGGTATTTGTAAATTGAGCTCTCAATTGGTTAAAACTTTCAAAGACAGGATCTCTCAAAGTAATAATGAAAGTACCTTTGTTTCTTTCTAATCCTGCATGAATTGCTTTGTCCTAAATGGTTGCTCCAGTGTTGGAAAGTTACAAAAGGCATTAAGTTAGGAATAACACATGCTGCACCACATATGCTGTTATATAAATATACTAGCTGATGACCCAGTCACTTCACTCACTGAGTGCAAGGGGAAAAAAAATTAAATGCAGTATTTATAAAATAAGTTTGTTAATTACCAATTTAATTTTTCACAAATAGTGGTCCTACGTCATTTGCGTTTCAAACGCGAAAAGAATTTTATATCTTTAGATCAAAGTTTTCTTAAATGATTACTTATCAAATAGGGGTTTACTTCATTTCAATATCAATAAAATAACTCTCACTCTGTCACGGACTCTGGCAACCTGCCGAACTCAAACTCCCAGGAACACTTGCGCACTCACGAAATGGCGGATGGACTTCCGGGTCAGAGATCACCTGAGTATTAGCGCAGGTGCTAGTCATCATCACACTGACTATAAGAAGGTCAAGTTCATGGACATTCGCCGTGAAGCATTGCTCTTGCCACTGTATAGTGTGTGTTCATTGCCAAGCCGTTTGCCTGATTAGTGTTTACTCTGTGTATG